>JAULKM010149571.1:0-17408 GCA_032355605.1 Rubia tinctorum | reverse complement strand
TGAGATATATATATATATATATATATATTGTGTGTGTTTGATTATGTTAAGGTGATTAGGGTAGCATTGTTGATATTAGTTTATCATTTGTTTTCGAGGTTGATGTAGTTGATGCTATGATTATTGATTGTTATGTTGTGGGGTTTATTATGAATGTGGTAATTATAATGTGGAATGGTGTATATGGTGCATTAATGATCTTGCATGATTCGTATGTGGTAATAAATTTGTATTGTAATTGATTGTGTGGAAGTTTGATTGTTGCACATTTATTAATGTGTAGAGTTGTAGCGTGCCATCGAGAGGCGTAAGCATGTGTGTTCCAACGTTATTAGGGTGAGCGGAGAATATATTGGTTTTGTGGATGAGTTTTTAGAGCATATTTTTAATCGTGAGAAGCGAATATTGTGTCCTTGTCGTGATTGTAGAAATTGAAATTGTACCAACAATAAGAAAATACTAAGACTCCATTTGTATGGCAAGGGGGTTTGCAAAAGATTGTGTGGTGTGGAAATTTCATGGGGAAAAATCACCCCCGGAGGTGGTAGTTAGTAGTGAGGGAGAGTGTTTTGGAGATGCAAAATTGGATGACATGTGTGAGGAGGTAGTTGATGAATTCAGAGGGAAGCCTGAGGTTTTGGTTAACTTTCTATGTGAGAAGGATTGACCATTATATACCGGTTGTAAGAAGAAAGACATGGTCATGTCATGTTTGATGGAGTTATTTAATTTGAAAAGTGTTGGTTCATAGAGCGATACTAGCATGAATAAATTGCTTAAGTTTCCGAATGAGAAACTTCCGGCCGGTAATGGTATACCGGACAACCTTTATGAGGCCAAGAGAATTTTATGTTTAATGGGAATGGAGGATGAAAAGAAACATGCTTGTCCGAACCATTGTGTCTTATATAGAAGTGAGTTAAAGGATAAGACTGCTAGTATGTAACGTTTTCCGTTATAAGAAAAGGAGAAATGTGACCGTTGGTGGAGAGCTTGTTGTGTCGGTGAGAAGGCTGGTGCCAACCAAATATATGTGGTACCTTCTGATTATTCCAAGGTAAAAAGGTTGTTTAAGAATGTTAAGAATGCAAAGAACTTGACATGGTACGTGGATAGGGTAGGTTGTAAAGATGGTGATATGATTCTTCATCCGGCTGATGCAAACCAGTAGAATAATTTTGATAAGATGTATCCGAAGTTTTCTTCTGAACTTAGAAATTTGAGAATGCCTTTGTGTACCGATTATATGAACCCTTTCAGTAATATGTCCTCGAAACGCAGTTCATAGCCGATTATGCTTGTCATTTACAATCTCCCCCCATACTTGTGCATCAAGAGGAAATATGTCTTGATGCCTATTATGATTTCAGGGCCCAAACAGCCTGAAAATGACATTGACACTTATGTTGCCCCCATAGAAGATTTGAAAGTTCTATGGTCCAACGACGCTTTAATGTTTAATGGTTTTCTTGGTAAGGAGCTTACCTTGAAGCAATGCATTTTTGTACCATAAATGATTTCCCGGCATACGGAAACCTTTCCGGTTAGGTAGTCAAGGGCCACAAGGCTTATCTTGTTTGTGAGGATGATACTGAATACCATCAGTTGAAAAATGGGCGGAAGACAGTATATTTGGGTCACCAAAAATTCCTCCCGTTGAAGCACAAGTTGCGAGATAACGCGGTGGCATTCGTTGGTGGGAAGGAGAGGAGAAAGGCACCCAAACCGTTGTCTGGTGTAGTCATTCACAACAAGGTGAAGAAATTGAATGTCGTTCTTGGTAAGAAGTTATCGAAGGTTGGTGTGGCTGTAGAGGAGCCTGGAAGAAACTATCAATTTTCTTTCATTTGTCATACTGGGCGAATCTTCGGGTTAGACATTGTTCGGATGACATGCACATTGAGAAGAATTTTTGTGAGAGTTTATTAGGCGTGCTAAGGAACATCTCCAGGAAGACTAAGGATAACTTAAATGCGAGGAAATATTTGGTGGAGCTAGGCATTCGGTTGGATCTGGGACCGGAGGTTAGAGGGAAGCGGATATACCTGCCTCCCACTCTTCACAATCTATCAGTTATTGAGAGGAGGTCAGTGTGTGAGAGCATTCAAGGCATGAAGGTATCGTCCGGGTACTCTTCTAATGTTAGTCGCTTTGTGAATGATAAATTGCTTCTTAATGCTTTGAAATCGCACAATTGTTATGTCCTTATGCAACAACTATTTCCCATTACAATCTGAGGCTATTTGGAAGAGGAAGTTAGATTTTCGATTATGTGCTTGTGTTTCTTCTTCAACTCGATATGCAGGAAGAATATAAGCAGGCAATAGTTGGATGAACTGGAGCGGGAGGCTGTTGTAGTTTTATGTCAGGTGGAGAAGTTCTTTCCCCCGTCATTATTTAACATCATGGTTCACCTCGTGATACACTTGGTGAGAGAGATATGTATATGCGGACTTGTTGGGATGCATTGGATGTACCCGTTTGAGCGTCACATGGCTATTTTCAAAGGATACATTCATAATTGAAGTAGCCTCATGCCTCAATTTTTTAGATGTATGTATCTAAGGAGATCATCAAGTACTCTACTTAAAAATTGGTTGGAAAAAAAAGTGGTTGGTGTTCCCGATGGAACGCATTGCAGCAGGCGTAAAGGGATGTCACGGTCGAAAGGTACACTTCATACACCCTTGAACTTTTAGTTGATTACTGTTCATCTGTATGTTTTACGTAAAAATAGTGAGACCGCAATATATGTTCATGAGCATGTTTCCATGTTGGAAGAGATTCATCCAGACTGGCCTCCGAACAGAATACAGGTAGAGCATTCTTCAATCTTCGTTAACTAGTTTTACAAGCGGTGCAATGTGGAAGAGATGCCCAGCAAGCTACGGGTCTTTGCAAGAACACCTAACTACACTGTCAGACGATACCAAGGTTATGACATCAATGGCTTCAATTTCTTCACACTGGAGAAGGATGAGACGAGCACGGTGTAGAATAGTGGTGTATATATTGAATCTGAATATATGTGGCAGGCTAGCAAGATATACAAATATCATGTTGTTGTGATGCATTTTTATGGGGTAATTGAGGGGAGTTGGATTATTTAGAGTTCAAAGTTGTCATGTTCAAGTGCCGTTGGGTGGAATATGGTTCTGATGTTGTGCTTGAAAAGCCAATGGGCTTCACATTGATGGACATGAATCATTTAGGATACGAAGATGGCAAGTTCATCTTAGCTGCCCAATCCCGACAAGTTTTTTTTTATATCTAGGACCCTTCTAATGTAAGATTTCATGTGATCCTTCATGGTAAGAAGTTTTACTTTGAAGAGGAAATTGATTACCCAATCATAATTGATAGTCCTAAGTTTCCATCAGTATTTCCTGGTTTGGATCATGTCGGAGGACCTGTGGTGGGACGGCGTTCTCATAGTGATGGGTTGTGGGTTGACGAGAGCGGTGAAATCGTGGGTGGGGACAATGTGTTGAAACGTAAAAGATAGATAGTTATCCCCATGTATTTGGATTTCCTCCCACTAATTTCCATAATATTCACCCCGTATTTTGTGAAGTATATGACAGTAATATTATTATGCTCATTATTTTGGTGTTTTTGATATGAAACTATTTTTATGATCCATACCTCCGTTGGAGGCAAATCGTTGTCGAAAGGATTAGATGTTAAAAAAATAGTCTTTATTCAAAATTGATTATATGTGCACCAGTAAAATGGAGAAATATCGGTGTAAAAACTAGGGGATATACTCTGTTTTATACATATGCATGGTATTTTGTATAATAGCATCGAAATAAATACCGGTGCTAGGTACTTAAAAAAAGTTACTTTGTTCTCTAGTCTGGAAGAAAAATGTAAGTGTCATTTAAAGCAGATGGATGCAGCTGCTTTTTTTAATAATCTACACCAGTATTTTCAATATATGCACAGGTATAAGTAAAAAAAAGTCACTTTCCTCTCGGGTCTGGAAAAAGAATGTAATTTTCATTTAAATCAGATGCACGCAGCTACCTTTTTTAATAGTGTACACCGTTATTTTCAATACTTGCACCGGTACTTATACCGATGCTAGGTACTAAGAAAAAAAGTTACTTTGCTCTCGGGTCTGAAAAAATGTAATTGCCATTTAAAATAGCTGCACGCAGCTGCTTTTTTGAATAGTTTACACCGATATTTTCAATGCTTGCACCGGTACATATACCGGTGCTAGGTACGTTGCGCAGAAATTGTTAGATTATGATAGTTTACACACCGGTATTATGTTGAATTTACCGGTGTAAGTCTGACCAGTATAAATATTAACATTTTCAGGTTCAAAACATCACAATATCAATATTCAAAGGCTGCAACTATCTCCACCCTCTAGGAATTCCCACGGAGGTCTGACAATTCCCCAACAACAGAGTTTACAGAATAAGGTAATTCATATCCACTTCTTTAAACATATGCTTAAATTTCCTTTGTAGTCTCATATCCATGAATAAATGGCTTCATGTGATGAACAACTTGGGTCGCAACCAAGGTGTTTGATAAAATGCCTGAATGTCTTTTTTTAGGAAATGGTCACTAAATCCAATTTGAAAAGGACAAGCCATGCATCCTCTCCTTCTCAGCCAATTGTGTCGACGCAGAAGTACCCGAATGGTACTTTTGTGTTCGAGGAAGCTAGATTCTTACATGAATCATACAAAGGACGTCGGCATCACCCAGAGAGAGTAATAAGGGCATCTACTCCATTCCTACGAACAATCCAAAGTCTTGGGTGGGAAAAATTTTGCCAGACTCCACCTGTTTTCAACCTCAGCATTGTAAGTGAGTTCTACGCAATAATGAAATGTGGACCAACGCTGAAAGAGGTGTACTGTAAAATCAAACTTGTCCCTCTTATATCTGAAGCTATAAATGAGTTGTTCAGGTTGCACAATGTTCCAAGTGATGAGGACGAGTTCCTTGCATTCCATACTCACGTGGGAGGATTCATACTACTATTTACTAGATACAGTTGGTAGGGAGATCGTCGAGATAGTAACTAGGGAAGGAACCAACGTAGATGAGTTGGTCAAACCTGGGTGGAACAAGATTCTAAAGAATGCTCTGACTCCAAAAATGAATAGATGGTATCACTTTGTGGCTTCCAGAATAAGCCTACAGTTAAAACGGAAGTTCACAAACATAGGTTCACCCACTTGTACGCAATAAAGAAGCAACTTTGATGTAATCTTGGTGATAATATCATGAACCTTTGAGGGGAAAATGGGATAAGATGGGGTTCTACAGTTTCTGCAGTGTCATCTCATCCTTCTGTTCTAGAGTGGGAGTCACCCTCCGTCCCCATTATGTTTACGGCTAACCAATGGGTAAGATTTGAGTGGATTCTTTCTACAAACAACTGGATGATATAGTAGTCCATTCCCTTGAATCCAGAGTCGCCGCCTTAGAGGTGGGTGTCCAAAATTTCCTCGAGGAATCCAAGTATCAGAGATCCTGGCTCACCGTTGGAGAATTAGCTATCAATTTCCTGAAGCTTTGGCAGCCGTTGGAGAATTTCTAACATGGATGTTGGTACAAGTACCCGTGATGGGGATGAAACAGCGGATCATGATGATGTGGAACCATTTTCTTGCTGCTATATGTGAAAGGGATGTATTAGTCTGTAAAAACCTTAAATTCCCTATCGCTCTAGTAATTAGATAAACTTAGATTGTGTTAAACTAGCTTACTTTTTAGAAATTAATTCATTTGATGATAATGATGGAACTAATTAATTATAATTTTTTTATATTACATAAAAATGGGAAATGTTCGGCTTTGTTGGGTAAAATTAAACTACAAACACATAAATTATCTCTAACACATACAATAGCACTTCAAGATAGGTCATAACCGTGTATGAAATCTTCATTATATGAACCATATGGTTGGAATAATTTTTTTATAAATCAGAGGTATGGGGGCTGGCCTAATAAATTTTTGGGCCATACAGCAATTCTTGGTAAACTTTGGTAAACATCCAATGTTGATTTTTAACTTCATTCCGTACACCCGATGCAGGCGGAAACGCGTGGTAATGATCGTGTTCTATTGAATTGCATTTTAGTGCTGCCAATTTATAATTTCGATGATTCCAAGATTCTTGAAGGGAATAAAGTACAAATAGTAAAAAGTTTACTCGTACATCGAAATACAAATCCGCTTGAATTGGATGGCTCTCCAAACCACCAGGATGTAATTCTAAATTACAACCATCTGAAAATGAACCGGTTGGGGCCCTTAAGTGACGTTGGAAGATCATCGGATTCCACATTGTGATTTTGAAGAAAACCATTACCGGTTACTTAAGAACACGTACCAACGCTTTCAGAGAATTTACAACCGGGCACAAATATTTTCTAATTCAAATTTAAGGCTAGAATATTAAATTTTATTTTTTTATACATACGGAAAGTAACAATAACGCAAATCTAATTTGGAGAACCTAATTGGAAGAAACAAAGATCAACAAGTTGTACAATCGTAATAACCGTGACGGTCCAACTATTATATTTAAATATTAGGGCATATTATTAAGTCCAATTTGGATCCATTGAATAGTGGTCGAGGGGGTGAATTTAAATGTTTGGGGTGATAGTGAAAATTTTAGTAAATATATGAATCCATTTTAAATTTATGTTTTGGGGCTAGTGGTTCAATGAAATTAGATTTGAACCCGTAATTGCATGTCTAATAAATTAAAGAAACAATTAATTTGTCATATTCGAGTGTCAAAAAAAGTTTGAGGGTGTAAATGTAAAAAATCACAGAAGTTGGTGTAGGCAAGGAAAACATTTGTACACCGGTAATATGTCTGAAAAATACCGGTGTACATGTCAAAAATTTTGGCGGTCAAATTTCAAAATTTAAATTTTTTTTTTTGAAAAATTGCGGGAATATTTTTACACTGGTAGAATTCATATACGCACCAGTAATAACTACCGGTGCTAAATACTTAGACAAAATATCCTCAACTTGCTCTCAAGTTACACGCATTTTGTCAAAAAAATGATTTAAAGCAGCTACTGGAAGTTGTTTTACATTATTCCTACACCGATAATTTTTTGCATTTGCACCGGTACATATACCGGTGCTGGATAATTAGCTAAAAAAACTTCAACTTGTTGTCGGGTTACACTCATTTTGAATTTTTTTATATTTAAAGCAGCTACTGGCAGTTTTTGTATTATTCCTACACCGGTAATTTTTTGCATTTGAACCAGTACATATACCGGTGCTAGATACTTAGAAAACTTTTTAAACGAATGCTCTCGGGTTACTGAAAAAGGAATGAAAGCAGTGGTACGCAGCTGCTTTTACTTGATCCTGTACATCAGTAAATTATCATTTGCACCAGTTTTTATACCGGTGTTGGGTTCTTAGAAACTTCTTTGATATCTAATTCATTCTTCATTACCAATCTTACACCGGTACTATCTATTTTGCCGGTGTAGGAAAAATAGTTATTTTTAATTAAAAAAGGCAGTTCTTTGCGTTCAAAACCGCCACTCCAATCAACACACCCCTTCCCATTCCAATCCCCCTTCAACTTCCATCAAATTGAACTACCATAACTCCTCTTCAATCATTATAACTTCCTCATCATAACTTCCTTATCATAACTCCTCATCATCCACCCTATCTATTATCTGCTATAAAAGGTTGAAGAGTACACAAACCTAGCCCGAATTTTTTTGGATTCAAGACACTGTAACTGGGTGTGAAATATTGTGGATTCAAGTTCACAAACCTTTCCAAATTCATTGCATCCCTCAAGTTAAGTCATCTATGTATACTTTATAATGCTTAAACATCTAAAATTATGATTAGGAAGCAATGCAAATTTTATGCTCAACACATGTTTGGTAAAATGCCTCAATGATGGACAAAGAATTTAACAAAATGTGTCATTCATAAAAAACATGTTTGAGAAAATGTGATATAGTATGGTATTCGGATTTTTCCTTTGTGATATGTGATTTTTAGGGAAATTTATTGGGGTACTATACGAGTCATATGTTTTGATGTTCGAGATGTATAAGTATGTCGGTGGTGTTGTTGTTTGGTGGTGTTCTTTGTTCTTGAAGGAAGGGGTTCTATGACTATACTTCTCATGGGAGAATTTTTGTTATTCATGTTGTATTTCTTGATCACATTTTGTTCTCAACTTTATTGTTGTAGATGCCGCCTAAACGTGGAAAGTTAACCATGAAGAGGAAGCAACCGGCACTTCAAAAAATGATGTTATCCCGTCCGAGGTAGACGTGGGTGACCAAGAACCACCACACAAAAGGATTCCATTGCACATAGAGTTTGAAAAGGAGGGAACTCGAGAACATCAATCAACAAATGTATACAATGAAGAACCGACCAATGATGAAATTGGGAATGAAGGGAATGTTGAGGGAGACGATGCGAGGGAGGGGGGCCAAACACCTAATTTCCAAGGGAGATGCGAAGGGCACCCGCAAGGGAAGGAAAGTAAATAAAGAGGGCAACAACTTGTCCAAAGTAGGTGGAAAATTTGGTGAGGGATTCGACAAGTTCGAGATAAAAAGTTAGTGCTTGTAGCGTGGAACTGCGACGTGTCAGCTCATCATGCTTGCAAAGGAGAACAATCTTGTGCCTGTTTCTTTTCAATTCCACGAGAAAGAGTTGTTTTGCACAAAGAATTGGAAAGTGCGGACGACTTATGGGAATTATGCACTCCGGCACTGCATTAAATTTGGAACGTGCAAACACTGGAACGATGTCCCAGACGATGTAAATGAAGATTCGTGGAAAGATGTATTGGTAAGATCTTTGATTAATTTTTGGGCCTATGTTTCTTTACTTCTTCCGTAATGAACACATGATTAATGTGTCCCTGTGCATATATTTCATTACAGGCAAGCTTCAGTACTGAAAACAAATTGACTGAAGTTCAATTGAAAATGTTGAAGAAAGATATTTACAAGAAGGCAAGAGACCAACATAGGAACTGGAAGACAAAGGTAGAAAACAAATACATACATGACGTGGACAATGGACTCAACAAATCAAAGGTCAAACCATGGCAGAAGTATGAATGGATGGATGAGGAGGAGTGGAATTTTTTTGAGAGAAGGCGCCCGACAGAGGAATTCCAGGTATTATTTACTAAAATTAACAATAGGAAACTTTTGCTACCATCTATTGGATTACTGTCTTTATTAATCAATTTGAAGGAATCTCAATCCCTCCCTTTAGGCAATTTGAAAAAAGGCAACTGAACAAGCATCGGCAAAGGAGTACACCCACCACACTAGGAGGAAAGAGAACTGACATACCGTAGAGAGACTTTTTGAGCTGCTTAAGGAAAAGGAGTGGAAGAAGCTATCCGATCAGGGATTCACTGAGGAGGAGATTGAGCAGCAACTGGGGAATAAGGAATTCAACCCGGATAGATCGCTTGTTTACCTAGAGGCCTACAAGGACAACGATGGGAAGTACACCTCCAAAGAGGTTCAAGGAATTGTTGAGGTCGTCGTAAGTTCTTTCAATTTCTTGCACGTTAAAAAATCTAACATTTGTTTCTCCATTTTTCATTAATAAGTTTGCATTTCATTTACGATATAGTTGAGAATGAACGAGGAGAAAGAATGAGGGACATTCATATTGCAGCCGGGTGAGGACATTCGCATAAAGGCTACAAACAAGAAAAATCACCTGGGCAGGTACAGGAGGGACTCGGACTAGTCTACCCGCATCAGTGGTTGTTCCTCATCTCACCTGGAGCAAGTGCGGTAGCAGTTCCTCGATCAAGAAAACACCACAGAAAGAGCATCAAATTATCAACCGGTCATGAAGGCCAAGTGTTATACCTTGAGCAGCTAGTCAAGATTTTCGCTGCTCCAAGCACTGTACAAATCCGACATGCCTTGATGATCCAAAAAAGTTCATCGAAAAGGCCATGGAGGACCTCGCTGCAAGTGCGTCAAAGTCAGGTGGAGAGCCCAGCAATGGAGAAGGTGATGAGGAGGTATGCTTACATAAATAATCTACTTTCTTCTTAATAAATTTTACATCTTCAAAACTTTAATATAAGAGTTAATATTTTCCTCAACTATCTAACTTGTAGGATGGAGAAGTTGTTACATTGTACGTCAAAGACGTTGTCGGTAAGAAGCACATGGTCGCACATGGGTTGCCACAAATCTCTCGTCGTCAGCATAGCCAACGAGGTAGTGTGGCTCGCTTAAGACTTTGTGAGCTAATATACCATCCTAGGGCCGAACTTCCCTCAACCGATCAACAATTCGATAACTTTGGGGAGGCATTGGATAGCATGGTCGATTGGTTGGTCTCTTTGATAAGCAAGGGAGACGAGTAACCTAATGAAAATGATCCGGAAGATGACTACAATGAATTGGGCGATGACAATGCGTAGATTCAGATTCTCACCGATAATGAGGTACATTCTTGTTACACCTTCACTATCATTTTCAAAAAAAAATATACAATGACACGTGCTGCTGCTAAAAATGAATTCTTGGAACAGGGTAAAATGGGTACATATTCTAGAAGGCGATCCCACTCAAGCACCAATTACAGGTAGTCATCGAGACCAAAATTCGGTAAAAAGCCAGCAAGATAGGTCCTTTACTATACCACACCTAATTGATTTTCCATGCCCATGACAAAAAGTATTTACTAGAAGGATTTGGCGTAACTTCTCCCCCCCCCCCAAGATTCATAACAAGCGAAACTTGAAGGATTTCCCGCTAATGGAGAGATTCATCGTCGATTGCAATGTGGCTGGAAATGATAAAGAAAAATGACTGTATGTTTTTCCTAGTTTTCAGTCCGTCAACCTTTGCAGTCAAGTGGACGAACGAAGTGGGCATAGATATACTGGTCGAGTTCGACAACAAGCTCAAAAACTGCATCTCAATTACATGGATCGATAATGCACAAATGGATGTGTGGATGGGGTGAGTTCCAAACCTTAAATACTTACTTGTATTTTAAATAAATAAGGATTCAGTGTGTTAATTGTCCTTGCTGTAATAGGCACCTCTGGGATAAAGTCTATGAATCGAATGCGGGCGACATCCAATTCTGCCCTTCAGCTAACGGAAACTTGACCGACAACGATAAGGAGGTCGGACAGCGTTTTAACAAAATCTGGAACATAATGGCTATAACAGAAGCTAAGTTCTACATCGTCCCCTTAATCAAAATGTAAGGCTTTTTCCCGGGTTTATCAATTGCGTTTCTAATCTCTTCTATTTCATTACTTAATTTGTTTCATTTTCCTGCAGCGATCATTGGTACCTCGCCATTATTCATCCTAGAACGGATGAGGTTTTTACACTATACACACTGTCAGTGGGTATCAAACCAACCAACTTGATCGAGAATAGGGTGATTTCCAGGTATCACAATCTATAAAATTGATACTCCCCCTATCCCAATTCAAACTGCAATTTAAATATTCATTTAGTCAAAACTTCTTAAATTTGACCTCAAAAATGAATTGATGTATAAGTATAATATTATTGAGTTATACCTTGTTAGATTCGTTATTACATATATTTTTAGAATATCAACTTTTACAAGTTTTAATTATACTTAATAAAAGATATTAAGGATCAAACATATTTTAGTCAACTGCTGAAAGTCAAAGTGTGCAAATTGAATTGGGATAGATGGAGTAATAGATTAGTTTAATTTCCTTTAAAAACTTCACATTGTAATTTACTTTCATGAAAAGTTTTCTTGCACGTACCAAGGGGAGAAGATGAAGACGGAACCAAACCCCGACTACACATGGAGTATCAAGAACATAAAAGTAAATCATTAAATCATACAAGTCAATTTCAAAACATCATTTATAACTAAAAAAATGGTTATGAATTATGTCATTTCTATGGAGTACCGAACTCAGCTTGGTTCGTGGCAATGTGGGTACTCTGTCATGTTGTTCATGGAAGAATTGGTTCTTCATACAAAGTCAAAAATATCCTTGAGGTAAAAATCACTTTTCCAAAAATACTTATTCATAATTTTTATTACAGACAAAATTGTACACTAACATTATAAGTGTAATATATAACATATCTTCCAGAGGGCCAAGGGTCATACCATATTTACGAAATTTAGGTTGTCGCCGAGAGATGGTGCGGGGCGTGGATTAATGAGTACCAGCAACAGGAAAATACTTCGTTGCAACTGTTGGATGATAAGAACAACACTATAGGTTGACTATTGAATTTGTGTGCTTTGTAATATTAAAATTGTGTTGTCGGTGTAAGGTCCAATTTATAGAGAATTTGTGTGATTTTTTAAATTTATGTGCATTCAGGGTTTTTAAAAATTTACATAAACTTGTGACTTCCGCGATCAATATTTCATACATTCGTAGTTTCTTACATTTTGTTGGGTTCAATTTATAGTAGTTTAGATTCACATATTTTTGGCTGTAAATGCCCTGGAAATGATTCGGGAGGGCCCACCAGGAAACAAATAGGCCATTGCAAAAAATTATTCAAAGTTACACCGATACTTTTCTTAGATACCGGTGTAAGAAATTAAACACCACTAAATGAATATATTATTGTCGGTGTAACATCATATACAAAAAGAACTAAAAATTATAGAAAATACCGGTGCAAATATTACTAATGTAATTGTAATATGCCGGTGTACCTTTATTCTTCATTATACCGGTGCAATTGTATTTTAGCATTATACATCAATACTCATCACAATACAGTTGCAATTGAACATATGGAACATACCTACACTGGTATTTGTTCTCTACACCAGTAACAAATTTGCGGTTCCTCAATTATACATTGTTTTGAAATTCCTAGCACTGGTATAAAATATCGGTGCATAAGATAATATACACAGGTATTTTCATATCGGTGCCTAAGTAACAACCAAGTACACCGCTAATTTACACACCGGTATTTTGTGGGGAGATTTTACTGGTGCAATTGCGGAAAAATACAGGTTCTATTAATCTGTCCTGCAGTAGTGTCATTACCTTGAAACGATGATTCAGTTTCCGTCCTTCCGAAGCTGTGACCCCAAGATGAGAATGGAAAAGCTTCTTGATTCATTCCAATGATATCTTTTATTTGTTTTTTCTTTTTATCACTCAATTTACTTGAATTTCAGGCACTCTTTCTGAAATTCACCTTTAGGCATATGGCCTTCAGATAAACATTTAGGAATTTCATTAGGTTTTTAGTGATTTATTTGTAACCTTCAAGAAGACTACAATATTATCAGCAAAGGATAATTGGTTGATTGAATTAGCAGAGCCATGTGTTTTAAATTGCGTAATGTTCCATTATTAAACTGAAGAGTAAAATGCTTATATGATCCTCAGTTCCTTGGAAAGTGTAAATATAACCTCCAATTTTTTTAAAGTGTTGATATTCCTATGACTGGTCAAAATATGAAAACTTATATCCGAGTGTCCGCTGACCGGCATTAACCAACAACTTTTCGGCGTTGACCCAAAATGAAATTACCGAAATATCCCATATTGTCATAGAGTAAAATGGTCATGGCATAAATTCTAGATTTAAAGTTTTTTTCAAGAAGCTAATTGGACTTTTCAACTCTGTCCGACGAAAACCACATTTGACCTATTTTTCAGGTGAGACTTTGAGTACATCTACACTTTCAAAAAGTCAAAATTATATTTGCACATACCAAAAAACCGAGGGTTATAGAAGAACTTCGTTCTAAACTAAATTCTCATATTCTCATATTCCTAGTTAATAGTTCAGTTGATAAGTTGAACTTCTAACTAAAATAAAATTTGAACTTCTCAACATCCTCCATCTCATTACCCTCTTGGGTCTCCATACCCAATTCAAATATATTTTACTCATCCCAATTATATCTCCATAAAACCTGAATTTTACTTTAAAATTAATAATTTTAATATTAAAAGTTTAATAATATTTACATGAAAATATTATAAGTAAAACATGTGCGTTATGGATAAATAATAGTTTATTATATAATAAAGGGATATATATCAATATAACCATACCTACTTAGTAATTACCAATATAACTCTCAGATAATTTTTAGTAAAAAAACAACCTTAACTGTTAATATAACTGCCAATATAACCATCAGATCTCATTTTCGGCATTGACTTCTAGTTTCTGGCATTGACCATATGTAGATTGACCAAAATACCCCTTGTGCTATAATCTGAAATTCAGTTGACAATATTACCCTTATTATCTGTGGGGCCCACATTAAATTTGATTTCCACTCTTTTCCCTCTTTAAAAATTTGTCCATTCACCTTGAAACTGGTATCCAAAATTCCAAAACCAAAAAACACACGATTCACACACAAATCCATAAGAACATAAGATACACAATTCACACACGTAGTCAGAAGAACGCAAAACAAACGATTCACAACAAACATAAACAAAAACACAAATAGTCTCAGAATTGTGATAAAATAGAAGAAGACATGCATACAATTCTCAGGTTTGCTACGGTCTTCTCGTAAAACATAGAACAAAAAACAGAGGCCGCTGGTAAATGCCATTGCCCTCCCTTTTCGCCCTGACCCCATCGTCTCGTTGCCTCCGCTTCCGTCCGCCACCTCTCCATGGCACCGATCACAGTGGAGACCAGTGTACCGTTCACCAGACACCAAATCAACCCGCCACCGAACTCCCTCGAGACCTCAGCCTCACCGCCACCACCTTCAAGCCCCTCTAACCAGCCCTGCCCCCTCCGGCCATCCCCGCCACTACCACCCTCCTACCATCTTGCCAACGAAACCCTAGCTCCACCACCCCGCTACCTGCCGCGAACCCTAGCGCCACTACCACCCCTTTCCATCCTTTCCACCACCACCTTCCACCTCCAACAGTTAGTCCCCGCCACTGTTCGATGCACCCATCCTGAACCCTAGCGCAACCACCCCTTCCAGCTAGCCTCGTCCCCTCCGCCCATCCCTGACATCACCACCCCCTTCCAGTGCTGCCACCACCACCTTACACTCCCTACACCCAGTCCTCTCCATTGAAAACCTAGCGCCACCACCCTGCCTCTTGATGCAAACCCTACCGCCACCACAACCTTCCACCCTTCATCCACAGGTTGCCTCCGCCAATATAACACTCAAAGTTTTTGGCCTTCAATGTAAAACTAAAACACATCGGTGTAGGAGAAAGAACAGCGCCAAAGAAGAAAGAAAATGGCTGAGAGAAAGAAAAGAACGACGGGGAAGAAATAAAAGGAGAAATAAGGGTTTTGGAGGGAAAAGATGTAAATTCCCTCTTTATTCATTTTCTTTATAAAAAAAATCAGAGGGGTAAAATCATTTTTCAATCAAATCCGGCCTTAAACTGTCTGAATGAGTAAAATTGCACTTACATTAACTATCTGGGGTTATATTTGCACTTTCAATTATCAAAAGGCTATATTGGCACTTATGTGAAGTAGGTATGGTTATAAAAGCACTTTTCTCTATAATAACTTTGATGGAGATCCCAAGACGACTACCACCATAAATGAAGACATTCCACATCTTGATCAAACATTCAAGGGTTATGCCCGGGATCCTCTAAGTGACATGGTTGGACCAATGACAAGGTCAAGGATGAAGTTTAGGGATGCAACATTGAATTCGTTGATTGATCAACTTCATGATGAAGAATTAATGAAGAAGTCGGGTAGGGCTTGGATTAATTATTCAAGTTTGTCGATTAATTGAAGACATAATGAAGAACAACACTATACTCTTTTTTCCCACTGGGTTTTTAAATGAGGTGGTGTGATCATTGTAACATTATTTTATTTCAGTCCAAATAACTCGGCCATGTGGGCTTCTGAAGAGGTCATAATTTTTGAACCCAGTCCATTAGGGTTTCTCAAAAATTTTCTTTTATTCTGATTAGAATTCGATTTGGTAAGATTAGATAAGGTAATATTTTCTAGTCCAATTCTAAGAGGAAATCGGCCGAGTAGGGTTTGATTTTTGGTATTTTAGTTAAATGTGGTATTTTAGTTAAATATGGTTTTAGCTTCTTCAAGCTGCCATAAGTTGATTCAGATTCCATTTGTGTTTAGGGTTTAGAGTTGGCCAAATTTCACCTCTATTTAAAGAGAGGTTGGCCGAGATTTTTATACAACTTTTTATCAATCATATATTCAGAATTTTGAGTCATTCTCATTATTTTCATTGTTGCTTAATCATGCGGGTTAATTAAGTTTCAATATCCTTTATGAGCTTATCCTACAGGCTAGTTAGTGAGCGAAGAACCCTTGTGATCTAAACTTGCGGGTTATTTAGAGAACAAGTCGGAGTTGAGTGTACCCTGCGGCCTAGACGCTGCAATATTGTGCGTGTGAGATAGGTTGGGGGAGATCCCTAGTTTAGACAAAGATCCGATATTCTGCAAACCAGAGTTTTCGCAAGGAGATTCATATCAATTGATCAAAATAAGAATGCTTAATATAGGTTTCAACAAAATTCCGATAATTAAAAATGATTTCCTTAAATCAAATAGGATTAAGAAATTTAACCCCAATTTCTTCAAGAAATAAAAAAATACCTAGTATCTTGCTGATCCAGATGTGTTTTTACTCCAATCCCAAGCCCTCTATATATAGAAACTCAACTTTTCTGCTCTCAACTAGGATTTAGTTTTCCTTTTCCTATTTCGAAT
Source organism: Rubia tinctorum (assembly GCA_032355605.1). Taxonomy (NCBI): domain Eukaryota; kingdom Viridiplantae; phylum Streptophyta; class Magnoliopsida; order Gentianales; family Rubiaceae; genus Rubia; species Rubia tinctorum. The sequence goes on along the minus strand of JAULKM010149571.1, from coordinate 676 downwards.
CGAATTTTTCCTCTCTTGCTTTTTCTCCTTTCTTTTGCAGCTATAAATTCAACTCTTTTCACAAATATATCGCACAAACTTAGATTCTGATTTTCCAAATTTTCCAGCCGTGCAACTTTCCAATTTTTTGAAAATGGTAAAACAACCCCAAACTTTCTGAAAATTACAAAAAGGCCCAAATTTTCCCGATTTCCAAACCCTGATTTCCGATCTGAATTTCCCAAAATCTGATCCCCTTTTCTTTATTTTCGAATTTTTTGGCACAATTAAAGCCTATATAAAACTTGGAAAAAGAAACTGCGGCAACTTTCTCTTGATTCAAATGAACTTTGAGGAATTTAAGATCGTAAGGCTCAAGAATAAGACACTATATCTGGAAAGACACAAAAGACTCTATTTTATTATTATTATTTAATAAGGTGTAATCTAGAATCAAAGAACAATTCAAGACAACGGAATCAAAGAACGATAATGAAAACAAATAAAATTATGAGCATGCAATAATTCTTTAGAAAAGTTGACGAAAAATATCGCAAGTGCATAAAACTGTATAAGCTTCTTAGATCTATGAAACTGACTGGGAGGTGAAGGCGGATAACACTTGTTAACGCTCAGACCCTTCAACGTCCTCCTGACTCGATTGAAGAAGGTGAAGGCGGATAGTAATACCGAAGTA
>JAULKM010149561.1:0-17408 GCA_032355605.1 Rubia tinctorum | reverse complement strand
CAGCCCCCATACATGGTCTTACGACTTTGCGGAGACCTGTGTATTTGGTAAACAGTCGCCCGTGCCTGGTCATTGCGACCCCCTTTGTGAGGAGGCACCCCTTCTCTCGAAGTTACGGGGCTATTTTGCCGAGTTCCTTAGAGAGAGTTGTCTCGCGCCCCTAGGTATTCTCTACCTACCCACATGTGTCGGTTTCGGGTACATGTACCTTTTTGCATATAGTCCTTCGAGCTTAGTTGCAACTGTTTGATTAAAGTTGCAATCACATTGGTGACATTGAGATTCTGTAGCTTGTTAACTCCAGTTTCAGCGGCGATGCAGACTTGCTCAGCAGCATCTGGACTGGAAACAGAGGTAAGATCAGACATGGCAGCAAATTACGTAGATTGGCGGCAACCAGGAAGTGGCAGTGGCGCGTCAACTCAGGAAGGTAGAGGCGCGACGGCGCTTGGAAATCTGGCGGCAGTGCGTGGAGTCGGGTGGTAGAGCGTGAACATCACTCGCCGGTAGATCGAAGTCGTACGGATCGCGGCAACGACAATTGAAAAAACAGCATCCGGCAAGAAAGTCGGCGACGGTGGTGGTGCGTGTAGTGTAACGCGTGGCTTGACGGCGACGACTTTGGTGGAAGATGACATCAAATTTATTTAGGGTTCAGGTCTTAGAATTTTTAAGGTCTAATACCATGTTAAAATATAAAAGAATTTATTAATGGTGCATTGATATCATATCAATGACACACCTCATCAATGATGATGGTTATAATATATAGGGTTACAACAAACTAAAGTCTAATGGGAATAGAATTTTAAGTCTATAAGGAAATTACCATCTATAAATAATTCTATAAGGTAACTACTATCTATAATCTATCCCTACAAGAAAAAATATTTCTTATTTCTTTATCAACTCCACCCAATTCAATTCAAAAATAAAATTCTAATTAGTATAACATGCTACTTATAGTTTTTTTTGAATGAAAGTGCATGAGTTTTTATGAAACAAAAGGGTATACATACAAATGCAATTGAGTTCTAACTAGCAAAAAGTCGAAAATGCCCTCCTAGCCATTTGTGTCAACCAAATGGAGGGAATTTGTGTCAATCAAATGGAGGGGGCAATTTCTTTTATAAGTATACCTAGGAAGAGTATTTCAGTCATCATAAGTTCATAAGAATCATATCCAGTCTTAACTCATCCACTACCAATTTTGGCATATTTATTTTTTTTTTCAAATTAAAATTGGTAAACTTTGACACTAATTATAAATTAATATATTTATAATAAAAATATCATGTCAGATATTGTTAGATTCATTTTAACATCTATTTTCTAAATATCAAAATTTTATACGAAATTATTACATGTAACTAGAGATATTGATGGTCAAACTTAATCTTTGAATACCATGAAAAAGTAAATAGATCAAAACTGTTGGGGCAAAGGGAGTATAATACTACTCCCACGTACAAGTGTAACGGCCCTATTTTTTCAGTACAGACATTTATGCATGTTAATGTGCATGACAGAGAAAGTAGGGGATTGAAATGTACCGATCAAATTTCAGTCATAGTGTATTATTTTCTCCATCTTGGATGGAGAATTTGCAATTTGAAAGACCATAAGAGTGTTTATAATATTATATATAGTTTTAAAGTAAGTCTCAAATTAGTCCCTCATAACACCGAATTTTATTCATTTTCTTCGAAACTGAAGGACATGTTAGGGATTATATGAGTGGAATGTTTTATAGGTGCATGTGTAACGTTAAAAGGAACATTTACAAATTTGAATATGACATGAACAGTTGGTCAAGCCTCTTATGAAAAGATGTGTCACATGATTTAATTAGCTGTGGTATACGTAAAGACGATCTCACTTATCTAAAATAAAATAATGTATTAATTATGGACTATTTCTGATATGAAACAAATTACATGCTGTAAAATTATTAATTTTATACGTATACGATCAACTTCACTTATCTGCAATGAATGAAATATTAATTTATGTGTTGTTTCTCTGAATAATCCCTGATACTACTGTTACATGATAGTTACATGCTATAAAATTGATAATTCTACATATAACCCGATTCATACAACCCGAAAATTTTATCTTCATTTTTTCTAATTTACACTTTAAACCTTGGTCTTTCCATGACTTATGGAAAGACCGTCTTTCAAGAGACGCACTCTAAGATAATATTCATTAATGGTCTCAATAAAATAATGGTGCAAAACAAAATCAACCGCAATAATCCATTACGACTAAGGCACTTTAAATCCACCCACTAAATAGTTAATTAGTAGTAAAGATTGTTTAGATTATTGTATGTATTTATACACATTGTTATAATTTTTACACTCTAGATTTCTCTAATGAATAATTTTGTTAGAAATATGAAGAATGAGAAGATGAAGTAGCTCCTTGTAATCATGTTTACATTCCTTGTTTTCCTTACTTCACCCAAGTCCCTATCTATATTTAAGCACAAAATTTATCAAATGCAAAAACATATTAATCAACATAGTGAGTTAAACATCAAACACACCAAACTATGTTTTCTTTTTCTTTAAGGTCTTATAAAAGAAAGAGTTGATGCTTGTTTTTTGTTTAAATATTTGAACAACGAACATTGTATACCACTTGTTTCATTTTGTCATTCATTATTTTTTGAATAACTATATAAATATTATCAAATAATAAGTGACTATAACTTTCTCATTCTGGGTTGTTTTAAATTTGTTTAAAAATAAATTTTTAACTATTTTTTAGTTAGTAAAATTGCAGATAAGAGGAATATAAGTGTGAAAGCACTAAACCATCAAAATATTTTCATGGATTTTGCATTATTAGTGACGAATGCTGATTTTACTTATAACCACGAAAAGTGCAGTGTCGGCAAATGCAAACGTGTATTTGAAAAGTGGAAATGTTTTACCCTTGCGGCTAGGCAAAATGAAAAAGAGTAGAACTCCTAACAAGTGGCCTATCCATAATTTATGGATAGGTCACTGTATTTTTAAACTTATGTGCCGCATTTTTTAAATTACATATTAAATTTAAACATTCTAAATTTTTTTATATTATGTATTTTTATATTTTTACATTCAAATACACATCATTACCCGTTGAACTTTTATAATATAATTTTTAAAAATTAATATTTTAAAGTTAAAAAGTCAAGGGGTTTTTCCATAACTTTATGGATAAGCCACCTTTCCTGAAACTTTCTCTATGAAAAAATATCTTGTTCACAAATATTATCTATATTTTAATTCCACTTTATAATAAATATGTTTTGCATTCGAATCAATTTCATTGATTTAATTTCATTGAGATTTTTTGTTTTAGCTTATGATATGTAAAAACAATGAAAATGAGATCAACTCATCCAACACTCGTGAAACTTTTTATTCAAAAAGGAAGTCTCTACATTCTCTCCCCTTCACATCCTCTAATTGACAATAATAAACCCTACCCAATGGGGAGGCTAACATCATCTAAGGTGACCTCCCCCACCATCATAAAACCTCAACCTCTTCTTCCATCCAGCTCCCTCTACTGTATCAAACCCATGGACCGCCACACCTCAACCTTGAACCAACCAACTCTACATTGATGAATCTCGGTGATACGAATCTAGAAGCTACATGGACCGTGCCTTTGGAACGGGTCGTGTCATCTGCACAAGTCATTCCACTTTCACTGGTCGTTCCTTAGTTGGATCAAAATTTCAAGGGTTATGTTTGGGATCTTGTAAATGACATGGTTAGTCCTATGAACAGGGCAAAGAAGAAACTTATAGATGCAGCACTGAATGTTTTGATTGATCAGGTTCATGATGAAGAGCCAAAGAGTAATTCGTTGTCTTGGATTGATTATTCAAGAATATCAAATAATGAAAACACCATGAAAAACATTATACTCTTTTTAGCATCAGACTTTTAGTGAGGTAGTGTGATGAATAAATTTAGTTTATCATTATTTAATTTTTTTAGCCAATTAAATTCGGCCATGTTGTCTTAGAAGGGTTTATTTTGGCTATTCTCTAATTTAGTGTTTAGAATATTCAATTATGATTATATTAGAATAGATTAGATTAGAAAATTCTGCACACATGTTTAGAATATTTATTGTGGAGAACATCTAGATAACTATTTAAGCACAATATCAAAATTCAATTTTAAAAATATCAATTATATAAAATTTAACCACAAAGCTCCGTGTATTTGTTCATACCAAAAAATCCAAGACCAAGTACCATACATAGAAACTCCCACACTTTGCAGATAAACCTCGCGATAGCTATGCTATGAACAACGGTCCCACATAATCTATTAAGACATCGCCTAGATAACCTTTTGAATGGGAGCACAAGCGGAAAACTCTTTATTAAAGGCAAGCAATCAAAGATGGTTCTTGAGGAACCTCCTTCAATGAGGATCCAAGGGCGGTTCCACTAGTGTGTGTGTGTGTGTGTGTGAGGGGGAGGAGATTAAAGGCGGTTCTATCGGACTGTTAAAGGCAATTTCACTGTGCCTTCTCAGGCCATGTCTTCCATTGTCCATCAAAAGAAAACGATTCCAAGAACTGCATTTAAAATTTTCAACGAAGGTGGTTAAAAATCTCTTTTAAATGATTCCGAGTTCATAAATTTCCATCATACCTCGAACCATGGATGTAGTTTCCGGACTCGGAAATTCATGTAATTCCAAACTCGGAAACTTTACAATATGCTCTTCAGAAATTCCCTTGTTGCTCTCGAGTTCATGTCCTCTTTCCGTTCCCATTCCGTCCAACGATTGGTCCAATTTGGCATAAATATGAATTATTTACGAACTCAGAAATGATTTCTCATCTTATAATTCCGAACTCGAGAAGTACTAATTGTGCAAATGGTAAATCAAATGGAAGGTTTCTAAATTCATAAACATGTTCTGTTCTTTTGGTCAATACATATTTCTATTTTATATCTTCGGCTCAAAAAATGGCCTCAATCCACAACCAGGGTAGGTCCAAACCAATTTGAGGCCCGGGCGAAAAAAGTTTTTGGGCTCTTCTTTAATAAATAAATTTTTCTTTCAAAATTATGTTGTATTTTAATTTTTTAGAACATTTTCAATATAAAGGCTCCTTCTCCCTCAAGGTGAATAAGAAAGTTGATAAGAATGTGTGAAAATTCAATTGAAACTGAGAGACTGTGTATGATAGAATGAGAACATACATACACAATTTCAAACAAATTCGGGTTCAGATCGATAAAAAATTATTAAAATTTATTTATTTATTATTAAATAAACAAAATTAAAATTCAGGTTAAATTAATAAAAAATATTAAATGGATATATACAAATGTTTTTTATATAAAAACCCGACAAAAATTATTAATTCAACATATATTATTATATATAGATATTTCAAAAATAAATATGAAAGAAAATCTAATGCTCGTCTACAAATGATAATAAAAAAAATTGTGCATAGTATCAATAAAAAATATAGGAGTGCAACATAAAAAAATGCAAGAAGAAAATTGAGCCCAGTAAATATTCCTTACGGTGCAGTTCCAGAATTGTTTAAAATTTGGGCCCAGAACACTAGATTAGTTAACAAACTATTTAACTAATTTTGTATTTTTTTACCTTCTTCCTCAACTTAAATACTTTTCAATTTGTTTTAAATGTGCCTTTTCATCTTTGGGCACTTCCTAACTTATGTGTACAGTGTATAAAGGCTTTAAAATTTTTGCCCCTTCCCAATTTCGGGCCAAGTGCGGTCGACCTGACAGCACTGGGCTCGGGACGGGCCATGACCACAAAAAAAAACACAATAAATGATAGTATCTTGCCTGTTGACAAAAATCTATAGATAATGATAACCAAGCAATAATCTATAGATAGGAATAGGAAACACTTGGAATCTATACCAATAGTTCTAAGCTTCACTATTTATCCAATTGTGTTATTTTAGCAATATCGGGATTCCCTAGAGTTGCTGAGCGATTGGGTATAAGATGCCTAGCCAATGAATTTCTTGCATTGTTGATATCATCTTGGAAGTAGGGCTTCAATTCATTTATGAAAATCTGTCAATAACTAGTTAGTTGAAAATACAAGAAAGCTTAGTTAGATTGGTTACTAGAAACAATTGTACACATATCTTGTCAATTTGAAGTAAGTGATCTTTGACTTCTTGAATGAACTCGGCGGCTTTTAACATAACGTAATAGTCGCACTCCCAAGTTTGCATCTGTTTCTTGTACTGATTTAAATCAACATAAAATCTTAATTAAATTCTTATATCAATTAAGTATTGTAAATTCAAAAAGTAATGTTCCTAGCCCACCTTGATTTCGACCACCTTTAAATTAATTTTATTTTGGTCATTGTTGCTCTTCATCGCCAATTCCAAAATCTCGACAAATGCACCCAAGTGTATGAGGATCCATCCAATACACGCGGTTATGGGAAAGGACAATCAAAATCAACCTCCAATGGTCCCTGAATAAGAAAATTTAAATTATCTAAAAATTGTGTGGTTTGTAGCCGGTAAGTAGATGAAACAAACTTAGTATAAACTTTCAATATAGGACACAAGGAAAATATTCTTATCCTTTTGCCCTTGGCTCTTACGAATGTAGTCGATCCTCTCTTGTTTCGTACAACCAATTTCTTGAATCGACATAGGGCATATGTATCCAATCCATCCCCCTTTTTATTATGGATTAAAAAAATGTACCTACGAAATGTTATTTTATTTATGTAGCTTTTAAGTAACTGAAATAGTGAATTTAACTAAAAATTATATAAATAACTTACAAGGTTTAGATGGACATGATCGTATGATTTATTTGCCCACATATCCATAGATCTTCAAAATCACTCCCAAATGCAACGATCTCCCATTTGCGTCCGAATATACATTCATTTCCCAAGAATGAGAATGTTGAGTTTTGATCATACGGTTGAAGCCAATTATATAGGACCTGTACGAAGTGTGGTGAGTTTCAAAGGACTTGTGTTCTTGCAAATGGAGGTCTAACCTCATGGGTGTTGTGTGGCCTGATTTAGGTGTTAGTTTGATGGGTCTTGGTGTTGTTTTCACCAGTTTAGGTGATGCAGGTCATGTTTCCTTCAAGTGTCGATCCTTACAGGATAGACATATATAAGTTGACAAGGCCAAAGTAGAAACATTCCCCGTGTAGAACCAACCTTCTTGTAGTCTCCGTCTGTGATTGGCAAAGGGGGGCCCAACACCAACGGATCCTCCTATGTAACCCTAGATATACCCTCATCAATAGGTACGGAGTGATAGTGTTTGATCAACTCATGTGGAACTCCATTGGCTACATAGAGTGGTTTACCACCCATGCCTTGGTCAATATATAGCTCACATTGGAGTGATTTCTTTATTCCCTCCAAACTATATGTTAATTTACAAATTTCTTCAATTGTTAGCAAAATTTTGAAGAAATATAAATAAATACCTTTTTTTCACTTGGTTGTAAGGAATTGTATAGATTGCATGGTTTGAATAGTTGTAGCTCGATTCTCAGAGTTTTAACAATAACCTCTCGATTCACCTATATATCTCCGGGGGAATGATGTGATCCCCTAGATGGAGGGGTCCAACAGGGCATCAAACATCTAAATTTTAGGTGAACAATCCCAGTGTGTTGGATCAACCTACGAATGACAATGTCTTACTGCTCAATTCTTATGTTTTAAAGAAGTATTTTTTTTCTTTAGGATGTGGACTCTGGAGGGTTTAACACCATCGTAGGACATTAAAATACCGAACACTTCCCGCTAGGTCATGAATGATCCCACTCCTCTAGCACACCCTAGGTGGTCAGGTTTTTCGGTTGCTTCATAAACGATGTCGTACTTATCAGTTGGAAAGAATTGCCCTCATAATTAATCATTCTTCTGTTTTTCCTAAGTATAATAGAAGGTAAATATTGATACACGTTTAAGAAAAACATTTTGAAAATAATAATAATATATTCACTTAAATTTTTACTTACAATTCTTTCTGTAATATTGTTTTCTTCATCTTTCACATACACTCCGTCTTTGTTTCGTCGGCCTTTGAGGAATTGATCGTGCCTCTAAATGTAATCTTGATTGATTGGTTGCTCAAAAGCTGTTGCCTCATCTTTTGTCATCCCACCCACTATTGCAATTTGCACATCTTCTTCAAAACATTGTTTCAGTAGGTCGATTACCGCTAGAACACAGTACTGCAGGACAAGGGCAATAGCACTGGTAGAAAACCTATTTCCACCGTTATTTTAGCCCTCTGAAATACCAGTGCATAAGTATATATGTGTATAATGGGAAGTATACCGGTGCTAATATGGTGCTTTAGAATCGGTATAATATACCGGTGCTAATGTAACTTTCCATGGTACACCGTTGTATTTACGCACCCGTATTTCAGAGGGCAAAAATACCGGTGCAAAGGTGGTATTTTACCAGTGCGATTGCCCCTAATGATCAATATAAAAATAAGCACAAGTTTTACCAGTGCTCATTTTTAATTAAAATTGTAGAAATGAAAATATTTATTAGAACACAAAAAATGCACTAAAATATAGAAAAGAACGTGAATTGAATTCAATGAATACTCAACACTACTAATCAACAAAGGTAGGTAAAACTAACTCGTATCAATCTACGCTAATATAAAAAGTGCTTATAACCAAAGTAGCTACATCGATTTAAAAAGTAAATTGCTTTGAAGCTAGTAGTTTTCGAGAAAGTCGGAGACTTGCTTCTGTCTTGATCTCCATATTCATCCTACTTACTGAAAAGGCCAGCACACCAAATTTATTAAATATTTGCTTGACAAAATTTAAAATAGTGACACCTTGATCTAAAATTAATAGGAGTTAGTCGAAATACCGACATGCAGATTATATTCAGACTACAAATAAGAAAGACTTACCGGTGAAGAGCAAGCCCATGAAGTAATTGAAGCATCTAAAAATGTTTGAACTCAGATTGATTAACAGATGAATTATACAAATTAGAAATGTTTGAAGAAGTGAAATTCTGAAAAAATAATCACACTAAACAAAAAATACAAACATAAACAGAGAGAGTTGAGACCAACCCCATTCGTAGTGGAAAACACATAAATCGATGTTGATGAAGACTGCACAAGCAAATGATGGAGAAAATAAAGAACGAAAGTGAACAAACCAATTGTCCTTGCTTAGCACTTTTCTTAATCTCATCAACGAGTTTCTTCTCCTGTGTTTGTAGACCTTGTCTCTCCCTCTCTATATCTCGAATTGATCAATCTAGCACGCGCTTATTCTCCCGCAACAGCTCTGAAAATTACAACGAAAAAAATTTCATTTACACATAGCTGCCATTAAGTAACCATTAATCCCAAATTTGAACCAGGCCTTTCTAATTTCTCAAAACCTAAATAAACCCAATTTTTGGAGGGATCATGCACGAGGGTATCAGAGCAATAAAAATATAAACCTATGGGATTTTTTCTCTTTCCGAAGAGGACAATTATGGTAATGGATGATGCAACTCCTGCTTTAGCATCACTTGACCCTCCACCACACTCTAATCCGGCCTTATAAATTATTGGATCAAATTCAAGTGTGTGAATGAAGAAAATAGAAAAAAGAACCGTCAATCCATAAGAGCATAAAGCAGAGCAAATGTTCCAAACATAAACCCTAAACAAATAAATTAACCAAGTAGAAAAATACAAAGCTCAAATTATCCTAATAATATCTCCAAGAACATAATATGAATCTACAGTACCTTGTAATAAGTAGATGCATCTTCTTCAACTAACCCCTTATCGAACTCGTACTTCACATTCAACAAACACATTGCAACAAAAGAATTTCTAACTTAATCTCAAAAAAATACCCAATCCGATAATCAAAAAAATCCATCAGAATAAAATTAAAAAATCACAGCTCACCGGAGTATGATTGAAATGAGCAGAGGATGGAATCTTAAATTTGAGGGTTTTAAATTTCTTCGCAAAATCATATGCCGCGGCGGAGGGTTCAGTTCTAGTGGTGATGAGGTATCATCATATGTTGCCATGGTGGTAGGGATGAAGAGGGTAAAGGTCGTCGGGAGTGGAGGTCGCTGGGGGTGGGTAGAGATGGAGGTCTTCGGGGGCATAGTGGTGGAGGCGGAGAGAGTATAGGTGGTGAAGGATGGGAAGAATGATGAGGTGGGAATAGAATTAAGGTTTCATATTATATATATATAGCAATAAGTTTTAATGGTTGAGATTAATCAACAAAAGAAATGAATGGTTCAAATGAAACCAAGTTTTCCTTCTTCTTTTTTAAGTACCTAGCACCGGTATAAATTGGACAATACCAGTGCAAATGTATCCCTTTCTTTTTTGAACCCTAGAGCAAGTCTGGGATATTTATTTCAAGTACCCAGCACCGGTATAAATTGGACAATACCGATGAAAATGTATATAAAAAGCAGCTGCTTAGCGCTGCTTAAATGGATTTTTCCCTGTTTTCTTAGAACATGAGAGCAAACCCGTGATATTTTTATAAGTACCTAACACCGGTATAAATTGGACAATACTGGTGCAAATGTATATGAAAAGCAGCTGCTTAGCGCTGCTTTAAATAGGTTTTTTTTTCTTTTGGAACCCGAGAGCAAACCTGCTAAATTTTTTCTAAGTACCTAGCACCGGTACAAATACAGGTGCCTAAGTAACAAATACAGGTGCCTAATTAACAAATACCGGTGCTAAGTCCAATAATTCAAAGTTTTAATCAATCACTCAAAAAAATTTGAAATTTATTTCCCCTCCATAACTTGGAGGCGGGGAATCACAAAATTGAACATACCAATGCACAATTAAATAAGAAACGATCATGTGTTCAAAATTTGGGCTACAATGGGTGAACGGGAGCGCCTCTAACATATTTATAGAAAATTATGCTATGGCTCAAAAATTTGTTACAACATTATCTTTCTCTAAAAAATGCACGTTTTTTTAAATTCTTGCATTAATATAGACATAGAAAATAAATGATTTTGTTGGTGAAATGTTGGAAAGTGCTAATACATGTTCTAGAGTAATTTAGAGTTGATTACTTAGAAGTAAGAAAGGGAAATCGTAAAGAATTATGGATATGTTCTTGTGCTGGATTATTGATAAATATTCTGTTACAGACTTGGAAAATAAAATGGGGATGCATAAGGTAGCATCATGTTCGAGTTGATTTCCATTTCAAGTTACGAGTAAAGTTTTTACTTTTTGCACTTAGGTCCCTCCAAGAAATTTGGTGTTGTCATATCACAAAATTGGTGACACCAAAATGCAACTCAATAATATACGATTGTGAATTTGTAATTTGGGCATGTATTGGTGAACGAAAGGGCCTCTAAAGTCAACATTGATTATGCCTACACAATATTTGAAAATTACACTATGGCCCAAAATTGTGTTACCCTATCATCAATTCGAAAATTACATTATCATCAAATATATGATTTTTGTTATTCATGCCAAAATATAGAAATAACAAATGATTTTTTTGGAGAAATGTTGGAAAGTGCTAGTACATGTTCTAGATTAATTTAGAAGTAAGAGAGGGGACTCAGAAAGGATTGCGGATATGTTTTTGTACACGATTGTTCATAAATATTCTTGAAGGAATTGGAAAATATAATGGGGTGTATAGGGTAGCATCATGTTTGAGTGGATTTGAATTTCGAGTTACGAATAAAGTTTTAACTTTATGCACTTAGGTCCCTCCAAGAAAGTTGGAGTTGTCGAATCACAAAATTGGCGACACCAAAATGCAATTCAATAATATATGATTGCAAATTTACGATTTGGGCATGTATGAGTGAATGAAAGGGTGTCTAAAGTCAACATTGATTACTTCTTCTAAGGTGAATGGAAGGTTATGATGAGTTGATTAATACAGTTAAGATTTTCAGGGAATGATATTATGGTACAAATAAGACTAATCAGAGATACTGAACTCGATAAATGAGATAACATACCTTAAGGTGGAACCATTAATCACTTATGATTCCTCTTCCTCTCCACCTTATTTTATTTTCTTCTTCTAAGGTTGATCTTCCCTCTAAAGTCGACCCACATACCTTTGTTGTGATCACCGCGGCCAAGGAAACCGCGAAGACTCGTATTATCCTTTTGAAGGAAAATATCATCTTGTAATCCAACACTCGGAGTATCCTTCCTGAATCCAATGATTTCCTCTAATTCATTCTCCACGAAAAAAGCTCGTTTTCCTTATACAACAATCTCCCACCTTGTTTCAACGGGATCCCTAACATAGAAAACCTGGTGTGCTTCAAATGCCAAAATGAATGGATCGTCCTTCCAGCCCACCCTACTTATGTCGACAAGGGTGAATCCTAAATCCTCGGTGCACTGACCATTGTTAATATCCACCCACTGACATTTTTAAACAGGAAGCCGCATCGTGACTTAGTCAATCTCCCAGATTTCAGAGTGTGTCCCAAAGTAAAACTTTTCAGCGTACAAAGGATTCTCTTCACTGCCACTTCCAACATGAAAAACTTCAGAGATGAGTGACGCTCCACGTTCTAAGAGAAACTCTTATCATCAACTGATTTCATGGAAAATGTGAAACCATTGATGTCGTAACCGACATAGGAAAGAATGGTTCCTAATAGTCTACGAGCCAATGATTAACTTTCAAGGAATGTTTCCCAACAACTACGTGATCCCTCAACCATGAAGCAAATGTCCCAGTATGCAATTGGAGGACCTGGGCCTCACTGAAATTTGGGTGCACCACTCATATGGAATCCGTATGAACCTCGATATAGGGGACTACGTCTTCGTGGTTGAGCAAAATGTAAAGATGGGCAGCAGTTAAATCTTCAACACTAGGACTGAACAGTTTCCCCTGCTCACCCTTACACCTTCCAACCTCCCATCATGTCTACCAATTGGAACACCAACAAATTCAACTTCCTTCATATACTTAGTGCAAAACTTGATGGCCTATTCTGTCACATACCGCTTCACAATACTAGCATCTGGCCTGTACCAATTTTTCACAAAATGCTCAATTTTTTTCATTTATCTCACAAAGAAGTACATCCATCTTTAAAAAAACTGGACCACATTTTATTTATATCACAAACCAAATGAACACACAGGTGGGTTATAATGTCAAAGAATGAGGGGAGGAAATACATTTCAGTCCGACAATAAACTTCAACAATCGCTACTTGCAACTTATCCAAATTTGAAATACTTATAATCTTGCAACAAATCGACTTGAAAAACAAACATAGCTTCGTAATGCATAGTCTTACATGGGATGTCAATGAAGCTCGAATCGCAATGGAATTCAATCCTTGCATTAGGTTATGAGAATCGTGTGACTTCAACCAATCAACTTCAACTCTTCCACTGACACACAAGTGCTAATGTTGGACAAGTATGCACCTGGAACCTTCACACTACTCAATGTATCACAAAGAAATTTCTTCTCTGGCTGCGACATAGAATATCATGCTGAGGGAAAATAACAGTATTCCCCAAAAGTGACTGGCCTCAAAATCTTCCGAATTCCCATCTCAACCAAATTGGACCTAGCTTTCAACCAGTCCTCTGTTTTCCCAAGGTAATTTAACAACGTCCCAGTCAAGGAATTCTCAATGTACATGACATCCAAACAATTTCTAACATCCAAATGCTTCCAATAAGGGAGATCATAAGAAAATTGAGCATTTCTTCCAACTACCATCAACGGCTACTTTTTTTTTCTTCCCAAAGTCATTGGGAAATTTCTTCTCATTATGAAAATTTTGCGTACCATTTAGTGGCATAGGTGGTACTCTAGCCTCCAATTTCCCATTGAACCATTTATTTATCGAACGCTATTGGTGCCCCTCGGGAAGAAACATCCTTTGTCCCTAATAAACTATTTAATAACTATGTTTCAGTTGACAAAAATTAGTATCCTTGTCACACACGAGACAAGCTAAGTGGTCTTTCACAAAATACCCAGACAAATTTTCATATGCAGGAAGTCATTGATGGTGCAAAATAACATAGCTTTCAAAGTGAAGAAATCTTCATCCAAACCATCATACGTTCGAACACTATATTTGAACAAACTCAACAAATCCTCCGCAAGAGGAGCAAGATACTCATCAATATCACTACCCAGCTGCTTTGGGCCTGATATCATCAAAGACAACCAAACATACTTGAGCTTCATGGTCAACCAAGACGGAATGTTGTAAATGACCAACATAACATGCCAACTACTAGAAGTGCTGCTCATATTTCCAAATGAATTCATAACGTCCAAACACAACCCTAACCTAAAATGTCAGGATTCATTGCAAAACTTGGGGTATGGAGTATCGAATTTCTTCCATTATTCACAACCTGAAGTATTTCTTATCACATCATCCGCCGGCCGGACCCTATTCGCATTCCAACGCAATAAATTTTCATCTTCCCTACACGCATACAACTTCTTTAGACGAGGAATGATAGGAAGATACCATAACACTTTTCCCGGTGTCTTTTTATTTAATTTAAATACAAATTCTGAACCCACAAAAATTCCACTGTTCTTCAACCTCTACCAAGACTCGCCACAAATCCGAAAAGTTTCTCCATCTTTGTTTACTTCCCCCTTATACAACATACAATCGTTTGGGCATGCATGATTTTTTTTGCAGTTCCAATCCCATTAGGCATAGATTTTGTTTACAGCATACAACCTATCAGGAAATACATTACATTTGGGAAGCGAATCCCTAAAAAACTCGAGAGCCTTGGTCATTGACTTATCAGTCCATCCAAATTTTGCCTTCAAATTCATTATCTACAAGGTCTCACTCAAAACCAAGTGTTTGGATAAATTGTACAGAGGTGTCCCTTTGTCATCAATCAGTGCATGTAACGTGTCAGGTTTACCTTTGAACTCCCTTACAATATCTTCCACCATTTCATCCAAATCCACATTGCTATCTAATTCATCTCCCACCTCCGTGTTGCCCAATACAATCATTTGGGAGGGATCCCCAATTACTTCCCCATGCCATACCCAACGAGCGTAGGTAGTTTGAACCCCCTCCTTACAAGATGTTTCCGCATTTTCTTCCTCCCTGGATAGGCATCATTTCTACAATACTTACACGGGCATCATGCTCGTATCCACCTTTTTTAGAAGCGTCTTCAAATGCTAAAGAAATAAATGATTCTATCAATGGCATGTACTCGAGCGATTCTCTAAGATCATTGTCAATGAGTTCATCTCAATCCGTTATCATACATTTAAGTCAATTACAATGCAACCTATGACCTTTCATTCAACAGTAAACAAATCTTATATCAAAAACCCTAATTGAACATATATATCATAAAAATCATCACCGCCCTTAATATTTTACAAGACTTTGAAGTAAATAATTCGAATAAAACTAACTTTTCCAATGGAAAAATGACACCCTTTAGAGTATGAAATCACTTCTACAATAATCGACAAGAAATTGGAGCAAACCCTTCACAATTTTTTAACTTTGGGCATTTAATGATTAGGGCACATTTTATTTTTATATACTGCCCCAATTCCCGGACTCGGAAATTGTCATCATTAAATACAACGCCACGACTGATATTTTTTTTTGATCTCGGAAAAGAAGTAAGACGGTATTATGAAATCGAATATTCTTTTCTTCGTGTCTAGGAAACCACTTACTTTAGAGGTCGGAAATCAAGTCGAACCTTATTTTCAAGCTCAGAAAAGGACATTTTTAAAGGTGGTCATGACTAACCGCCTTTAATAGAGACAATTTAAAGGTGTTTCTGCCCTCATTTTCCTTCCATTAGTCATAATTAAAGGAGATTATTAAAAAATTGCCTTTAATTTAAATTTAACCTCCTTCCATTGCCGCCTATCATAGAAGCCTCTCTACAAGTGTTCCGAACTCCCCCAAGTCACGCCTTTCGTTTTAAAGGCGATTCTAAATCAATTAAAGGTTGTTCTTGAAGTACCTCCTTTGGGCATTAATTAAAGGCGTTTCTATTGGGGGAAAAATCCTTTAATTGGTGTCTTTGTTTTATTTTTGGGTCAAAGTGTATATAGCTTGGGTTTCTCTCTTCTTGTAGCCTAAGTGTATATAGGTTGGGTTTCCCTCTTTTTGCCTTAGTATTTTTTCACAACACACCTAAAATTTCACCTCCGTCGCTTCTAACTTCTCCCACACTTAATATTCTTTTCCAAAAACTAAAACCTAGATATGTCTTTCTCCCCTCTATCGCTCACCCTCCACTGGCGCCCACCCTCAAGCCACCCTCCGCCCCCGCCACCCTCAGGCTCCCTCCGCCCTCACCACCCTCACCTTCGTCTAAGTTCCACTGCCGCCACCATCCGCCGCTCTGCGTCGCTCACCTCCACCGCTCGATTCAGCCGCTCGCCTCTATGTCGCTAGACTCTGCCGGTCGATTAGGCCACTCCATTTAGCATCCACGTTGCTCGACTCCGCCTTAACTCAGATCAAATGCCGCATTCTTTTGCTATATTGTTGTTTCCACATCTTTATTTGATGTTGGTGTTGCTATGTTGTTTCCATATATGGATTCTTTTAGGTATTGGAAATCGATTGGTTTCTGAAAACTATTTTTTGGAATCTCAGAAATAAGTTTCAAATTCGGAACCTATTTCGAAGCCTAATCAAAGGGAAATTTTTAATCTCCATTGATCGATTTCGATCAAAGGCAGGGCCCAATATAACCTCCTTTAATCGAGTGTCTTCACTAGTGGAGAGGTGTAATGGTATATATAACTCATATTATTACTGATCCACTTAGTATGACCCAGGAAAACAACTAACTAATGAACACGCGTAAATACTTCCTCCATAACCCTATATGGTATAGTTCACTCCACTGCATGATGCCGCATGTATAGTGGAGCACCATCCGTTGCCAAGGCCAAGATGCATCACAACCGGACATGCCAAGGATATTGCGGTCACGATGCTTCACAATCGAGCAAAAATCAATATAATAGAGACAAGAAGTGCTCCATCTGGAACATTACTATAAAATGATATGTTTTAAATTGAGAAATCACCATCAAATATTCACCAAAACAAATAATTCCGTAATTTATCCTAATGCTTAGCCAAATACAAAACACGTGTTTAACATTATATTTTTACTAAAAATAATTTCTCGAGAAAGAATGAATATATAGAAAGATACGTTTTATTTATTGTCTAGTCATATATTTTATGCAAAAGGATATTATGCGATCATAATTCAAAAGTGTCACCCTCGGAAATTCTTTTAGCGATATATATATATATATATATATATATATATATATATATATATATATATATCAGATAGTA
>JAULKM010149551.1:0-17408 GCA_032355605.1 Rubia tinctorum | reverse complement strand
TGCATAATAAAATTTTAATATTGCAACAAAAACCTTTTACCTTTTATTATTATAATTAAACCCCGTCTTTCCATAAATTTATGAAAAGACCGTCTTTCCCAAGACTTTGCCTTCTATATATATAAATTCTTTAAAGGTCATAAAATAATTATTTTTATATCATTTATTATTTCATAAATTCTAATTAAATTGATTATTTTTGACTTTACAATTCTTGTAATTATGTTAAGATAAAAAAAACTTTATAGTTTTATTTTGATTTTATTTGATCGTCTCATTGCCTGGTTCAGTGAGATTCTTTCATATCAACAAACTTATGCGCACCACATGAGGTGTCTCGGACATCATAAATTCTCTACCTGACAATCAGTAATTTTTCCATTGGTAATGGTTGACAATCTAAGTGGAGCATCTGAAAAATTTTATGCTTTGGTAGAATATTTAGCTGTTTTAGAGTATTTTAATGTCTGTACTGTTAGGAAATTTAGTTTCAAAGGGGATCATGTAATGGATTTTTATAGTACTTTGCCAGTTTTGGTTTCTTTAGACACACGTTCTTGCTTTTAGATGATTAATTCCCATCTCATGTTTCTTGGAGCCTGCTCTGATTTTCGTTGTCTTATATGCTTTCACTGTAGAACTTTACCTGAGCTTGATCATTGATTCTGGATGAAAGTCTATTTTCCTTGCTAGAAAGTTAAATGAGAATGTGTTACTTATTTCCTTTTCCCTCACAATCTGATTTTATAATACTCCCTCTGTCCCAACTCAAATTGCAATGAATTTTTTTCACGGTCTCCAACACACATGTTTGACCATTAATATATTTAACTACGTATTATATAGGTAAACAAAAAGTTACTTTTTAGAAACTACTTGTTATGACGAATCCAACGATATCATTTACAATAATATTATTATTTATATATCTATTCAAATATGTACTCAAAGTTTTCTTAGTTTGACTGAATCTTTGATTCCTTGCAATTTGAGCTGGGACGGAGGGAGTGGTCATTTTCAGGTATATAATTACTTTTGAAGTTTCAGTTTTACTTTAAACATTGTTTGTAGTAATTGTTAAAAATTGGTTATACATTGATTGGCGTTGCTTGGTATATTTGATTTTAAAATTGAAAGAAATAGTTGTATTGGATTTCAAAGTTTAACCATCTAAAAACAACAATAGGAACTATGAAAAGAAATAAATAATTTAGTTAGAAAAGAAAATAAATGTTTTTATTCTTCAAAATTGTCTTGAATGGTTTTGATTATAATATCCACATTTCTTCTGAGACTTTTATATAGAGGTTACTCTGTGAATAACTCTTTCACCAATTATTTCAGCTTATCACAAATAAAATAACTTACGACACAAGTGTTAATATTTAAATATAAATGCTCAGTGTTCAAACCAACACATGCTCTTTAAAGTTCTATCAAAGAAAATTATTTGATGGATGAAGAAAAGAAAAAATAAAAACAAATATATGCACCATGTGTTCAGCTACCATAACTGGAACAAGGATCATAATCTAAAAGGTAAGACTCGAACTAGTCTAGCCCCATTCCCCCAATCAATTTTCATGTAACTGGTTTCTGGAATTTTTACACGTAAATACTGATAGATAACTCAGTGCCTGGCGGAAAGTAGAAGTAGGTGTGTATATGAAAATGTCACTCCTTTTCGTCCACTCGAACACCTGATAACATAACATATTCACATGAGCATCTAAACAAATCAAGCAGCACAATATTCATTAATATAAACTCTGTAATGTAATTAATTATACTTTCAAAATATTGAGAAAAAGGATTAAAAAAGGTTAAACAGTTCTTTTTATGGTATAAGACTATACAAAAGAATCAAGTAACTTTGTAATTTTCCTTCACAGGTAACTAATGAACCGAGTCAGCCAATTCATCAAACACAATACCAGCAACGAAGAGTTCAAGGTGGGGAACCTTCATTAGTTGGTTAGAATTATCCCCACATTTGAATATCGTAATATTGCAGCATGTTGCAATCTATGAGCAATCTATTCTCAATTGTTTGTTGATATCTAATATCTATTCTCAAGCATCATTCTCAAACAAAAGGTTACCACATGCACAAGGGGATATACATCCCTCCCGACAACAAGGAAATGCTATTGAAATTAGTTATTCTCGTTACAAAATTGTAGCTGAGATTGATTAGCACCACAAGTAACCTGTTCAGAAGAATCTGCTACATAAACTAACAAAGAACTAAAAATCTCACAAGCACTGGAACAAGAAGTTAATCAAATCTAACAAAGGTGAAATCAAAATTATCATTGATATTTTTATTATTGTTGGTGCACTAATGATTATTATAATTTTTGTTTGTGCCTGATTGATCTAATCTTTCTTAATTTTTATTATATTTGATTCTCGTCATTGCCGTTCAACCGGAGGTGGTTTTCGGCAATCCAACAACGGTGTGCGGATTAAACTGTAAGTTCTAAACCGTCTCTTTTGGTTGTAGGCATTGCTCCTTGTGTTGTGGTCGAGTTTGTTCTTTGCTAACTTTCAGTCTATGATATGAAAGAAAGTGTGTATGTTCATCTTTAATTTATATTATTTTTCCCCCTCCGTTACAAGCATATGGAGTGTGAATCTACTCCAATACTGATGCTTCAAATTATATTTTTATTTTGGGAGTTTTGGATGAGAAGTAGGATGATCTGTCAGAACAGTACTTCTGCATGGTTGGTGGCATTGAAGAGGTGATAGCCAAGGCACAGAACATTGCCAACATATATGCGACGTCTTAATATTTTGGAGAAAATGTGACACCACTTGGGTTAACCCACAAGATTTCCCTTACTGGTTACATGACAATTGCTTGAATTCAAAACGTGCCTTCCAACATCTAAGTTATTCCTTTATCTGATTGAAGTATTTGCCAATAGTTACGGTCCGAATGTTGTCTAACTACTTTATTATCTTAACAATGATAATATTTTAATTTACACTATCTGAGCTTTCTATTCAGCCTCTTGATGGACTATTAGGAACCTCTTTGCCAGATCCTGCAGGAAAGTCTAGACCAATCAGTGAGCCAACAACAACACCAATTGCACCTTTCCTTGCTTATTATGCCACATGGATGGAGAAATAGGTAGAGGAACGGACAAAATAAAGGAACTGGGGCCTGATGGTACGAATAATGATAGCAGATATAATCTCTCTCACCGTATGGGAGAGGCATGCTGAGTAATAATAAGGACAACTTTGCTGCTCCAAAAAGTCTAGCAGAGCTGGGAAGTCGTAAATATACTGATAGAAGTGATGAGCAACTGACGGGGAAACAGAAATTTTTTAAGTATGACAATTAACTGCAAAGTGGAGATGATCTCCTAAAATTTTAAGTTTCAAGTTGGAGTAATAATCCATACATTTCCCTCCAAACACACAAAAGCCATTTTTTCTTAAATCTCCTCCCAATTTTCACCCTTCTCCTTATTTTGCATTTCTCTCCATTTTAATGTGAAATATATCTACTCACACTTATTCGGGTGTTTCTAAGGTTTTTCTTCCTTATGTCAACATTCTGGAGCCTTGGCTTACAATCGAGGATAACGGGTAATTGACAATCTTGAGCTAAATCACTCATTTTATTCATGAAATGTTTCCTATTTAAGTGTGTTTTCTGCTATGGTTACTGGATCTGTTTCGAAATTGTTGATTCCAGTGTATGTGTGAAGTGCATACTTGATGCAGTTTAGTGTTTGTTAAAATGTTTCTTAGATTTTGAGAAAATCGTTTGGCATTTTTTTGAATCAGAAAATGTCGTGTTCAAACACACACACACACATATGTCCTCTTTTTCATTGAGCTAGCTGACAGAGTAGATTGTTATGGTGTAGATAATTTAATATTATTTGCACTTTTCACATAGAGTGGTAAAATTGTTACCCATCTGAATTATCTCGATACATTGTGTTTGGTATATAATCTAAATCAACCAAGAAACTCTATACAAGCTTCTAAATATAGTATAAATAAGTTACATAATGACAAATCATGGAAGCTAACCTTTCTCTCATGGTTTCATTGTGTTCCTTGCCTTGCTGGAAACTATATTATTTTGTTTCTCTTTTATATAACCAATTACATATAACCTGAACATCCTTATCATATGTGAATTGTGATATCAAGTATGGATGTGAGGGTGTTTATCGACAAAGTTTCGTCCTCCATGTCTAATTTGTCTTCTCACCATGATTAAAGATAACAAGTAGTGGGCCTTTCATATGTTTTCACTATGATCTTAAAGAGTAACTGAATGTGAAAGATGAATATCTAAAAGTGTTGGCTAAACTCTTGGAATGCTTGGGTATGTTTATACCTGCAGAGTGGCAAGTAATTTTTTTTAGAAATGAAATGACATTTTAGAAACTCCAAAGTGTTACTATTTTTTTTGTAGTACTTCCTTCAGTTCTGATTTCCCCATCCTTGAAATTTGTTTATCTTACCTACGATAGTTCTTTCTTCAATATTGGATGTTTTCAGGTGGCATACATGGATTCGAAGACATTTTTTGTGAAGTTGTGGCCACCATGCCAAAGCACCATAATCATGCTTGTGGAAAGAATGACAAAATCTTGCTTGACAGAAATTTGTGAAGTTGTTTATTTTTAATTAGCAATGAATGAAATAATTTTATATTTACCTTAACTATTATAAATATTTGAATGTAATATTTTAGGATTAGGATATAAATAATTTTTATTTGGGTTGATTTAAGAAGTTCACAAATAATATAAGAATTTCGCTGTAACAAAAATAAAAGAAATGTGTATCTAAAAGAAAAATCACAATCCTTTGTTGCCGCTCTATTACCAAGCTCCACAATGCCTCTGATGCACCATTGTCACCACCATCAAGGTGGAGCTGCACTGTTTAATATTGTTTATTTTCTTGCCTGAACATGAATTTTATTTCTGCCAAATTTTATTTCATTTTCTATTTTAGGTACAAGTCTTGTCTTAACAGGTTTATATATTTTTCCTATTTTAAAATATGATTAGGATTGAATTAGGAGAATTTCTACATTCCTTACAATAGATTTTTTCCATTCATTTGGTAGGATAAGTTTATATATATAAATATAAAAGATAGGATAAATTTGAATCACACTTTGTGATGAATATTTTCAACCAGAAATACACAACACAAATAAATTTAAGACTTAAATATTTTAATTTCTCATATTTTTTATTTCAAATACGCATTAATATTTGTTTAAACTTATAAAATATAATATTATAGTATTTATTTTTCATATTTAAAATGAAAATTTAAATAAAATTATAAATATATTTCATGTAATAGTAACTATAAAAAGTATAAAGTAAAAGAAATCAATTTTGGTAGAATTTATTTTTAAAAATGAATGAAATTAAAATAATTATTATAATCTTTCCATAATTAATATATAGTAAGAATATGATGTAAAATATAAAAGATACATTATATAAGTTAAAACATGTAAGACAAAATCTTGTGCGAGACCGTCTCGCAGCGAGACCGTCTCGCAGCGAGACCAAGGATTAATGTGCAATATACTGAAGTTTAATTAGAGATGGGGTTTCAAATATAATTAAAGAAAGTTTGGGAGAGGAAGGGGGGATTTGGGTGCAAATACCACTTTTTGGGGGGTGTTGGGCATAAATAATTGAGGAATTAATGATTTCGAGTCATAAGAATCTCGCCGGTCAAGATCCGGATCGGAGAAATTCACCAATCAGTTTTTTTCCTCATTTACGAAAAATTTGCGAGTTTTTACTACCAAACTAAATGTTTTATGTTCAGTACTTGATGTTTTGACCAAACCTTGCGATATTCTTCTAAAATTCCTATTTTCACTAAAATCATGTGTTTTAAAGATAAATTTTGATATTTTATTATTAATCTTGTGTTCGCATGTTAATTTTTGACACTTTATACATGTTGACACTAGTTATGGTGTTTATTATCTTAAATTTTAATTTATATTTTCATTTTAACTGATGTGTTAATTTTTCAGTACGTTCTTCTAAAAATTGATATTGATGTTTTCCTTTTTTCCAAATATTATATTTTTATTTTGTGTATCCTTTGATGTTTCAACGGTGCAAATTAGTTTTCTTAAATTTTAATACCGATGTTTTATTTTTTCGATATTAGTCACATTTTGATGCAAACTTTGATGATTTAAAATCCACGTGTATTTTTACTAATATTTACCTATTTTAATTATATATTTTTAATTTAATATAATTTTTTGGTTTTTAACTATTATAATTTGATGTATTTTAGTATTTTATTTGATATTTGACTATTTTAACATGTGTTTTTAATACTTTTATTTGACGTTTGATTATATTTGTTTGATATTAACTATTTAAATTTTTATGTGTAATTTTAATATTTTCACTTGATGATTAACTATCGTGACATGTGTTTTTAATGTTTTCATTTGATTTTTTATTATTTCTATTTGATATTTGATATTTAATTTTTATTTAAAAATTAATTTGTATTTTATTACTTTGTTTGATGTTCAACTATTTGAGGTGTATTTTTAAAGTTTTCATTTGATGTTTAATGATTTTTAAAGTCTTGGGAAAGACCACTTTTCTATAAGCATATGGAAAGATGACATTGAATTAGAAATATGGGTAAAAGGTTTTAGTTGCAATATTAAAACTTATTATGCAATGTGAAATGATTATACGTTTATGACTCGATTAATGCAACCCGAAAATTTTATCTTGATTTATTCTAATTTTTAATTTAAACTTTCGTTTTTCCATAACTTATGGAAGGATAATCTTTCAAGAGACGGACTCTTTAAATTTTTGTGTGTACATTTTAGAGTTTTTATTTGATGTTGCATACCAAGTGACCTTTTTGTACATGGTTCTTAATTATCATAGCAATCAAGCAATGCACTCCCAGATTATTAAGATAAATTTAGCCCAGGATAGAGCTCCAACTACAGTAATGCGATGACAACAACAAAATCCTATAAGAATATCCGGAAACCCAATATCGACCAAAGTCCGAAATCCATACCTCTAGCCAATCGATCGTCGGGAAAGTCACATCTCCACTCTAAAGAAACGAAGCTAACAAGTCGCCAGGAAAACAATATCCACACAGTACAATTCATAACTCCAACCAAAGTATGTTAATGTCAAGGTGTTCTATTCACACTCCCTTTATTGACAATTGGGGAATAAATCCATATGGGGATTTCGTGAGCTCTAATGGATCCTTACCGACATCCTGTTGAGATCGATTACCCGCTGCACTTTTATTGCGGATTTGTTGGATAAGTAAGAAACCCAATGATTTCATCAATGGTTCTTTTGTCGTTAATTTGCATTTGATGAACACCGGCAACAATGGCAATGGTTACTAATAATATCGATTTCACTGAAAAGGCGAAGATCTTTGGGACAAGATCTGCAACCCGAAAAACAGCGGCTTCGCGTGGCAAATATCTGCAACCGCGGTAGACAATGGCAACACGCGGAGGGGAAATTGGGGTTCGTCCTGCCGGGCAAAGAGAATGTAGCTTTTTCAATGTTTGTAAATTAGTCCCTGAAGTTCAGCAAAAACTATAAAACTCACCCAGAATCAAAATTATTTATACTTAAACCCCAGAATTTGAAATCTTCTATTTAACACTTCACTTATGTGTAATTTACCCCTTAGTCTCACCATGAGACGGTCTCGCAGGAGATGTACTCAACATGTAATAATGTATATTTGAATGTGAAAATATATTTTAAAAAATAATATTAAAAATATATTTTAGAATGTTTAATATTAGTATGTAATTGAACAAATGTAATGTATGAGTTAAAAATTATAGTGGTTTGTCAATAACTTATGGGCAGACCACTTGTCAGGAGACCTACTCATATTGTAAAATACTGAAATAACATATTCACTATAACGGAAAGTATATTTTTGTAATTATCTAACAAATCAATATAAATGAAAATAAATAACAGAATCATAAGTTTTTTTTAAAAAAAATTAATCATTCCAAGATGTTGGAAAAAACTCCCAGCGGCGATTACAATGAGTAGAATTGACATCCAACCTAACTAGTCTTTAGTAATAACTAACATATTGCAAGGATATCTAAATTGCATGTCAACCAGACTGATCATTTGTACTATTACAGATCAAAGGTCCAATAAAAATTGTAATATAGCCCACAGGGATATTAACTTACTTCCCGCAAAAAATCATGACCACTTGGCAGAGAGAAGCGTATCACGCATCAATATCACTGCACCAAACATGGATCTTCTACAACTTTAATACCACTTGTCCAACCACGATCTATGTTGTCTAAAGTGTAAACATCTTGAAAAACACAGACCTGAGACGAATCCAAATTAATGGAAATCCAAAAAACCACAAATAAAATTATGAACACACGATCTAAACAAGTAGATCGAGAGTAATACATCAACTTGAACAGTTAAATCGAGTTATCATTATGAACACAACGATGTAATCGATTAGTTCGAAAAACAAAACTAATTCATGGGAAAAAATCTCACACTTATTGAATAAAAAAATATAATTTTTAAAAAAATTGTTGTTCCCCATCTCTCCTAAGGGGAAGATGGGGAAAAATTGAAGAAAAAGGTGCGGCAAAGAGATGGGGCTGCAGCTAGTAGGGTTTTACTGGAGAGGGAGTAACACAATATATGTTATAACTAACTGAATCATAAGTTTGCTCTTCTAAATTGTTTAGCATAATAAATAGAAAAAAATGAAATATAGATCAATTTCTCAACAAAGAATAAATTTTGAAGCCTATGTTATCCTCCTTGTCTTTGATTTTGATTGCTTTTCGTCTTTACTTTCAACCCTTGACATCAAATTAATTTGCACCTCTTTATTTCTTCCCCTTGATTGTTTGACTTTGTAATAAAGACACAAGCTATTAGATTATGAAAAAATATTAGTATTAATTTATTGGTTTAACATTTTACCTTCTGGATCTTTCGATGTATTATAAATTTGATTAATCGAAACTTCATCTTTGATGTATTATAAACTTGATTTTACAAATCAAGACTTGATTGTCCGATTATAACATACATGGATATGAGTATAGAAGCAGTGATTCTTATATATAGTAAGCAATAGTTTTACCAGAAAGCCTTGTCTGAAAACAATGAAATAAGTAAACACTGTACACTCGTCAAAGTGAAGAACAATAGAAGAAAGAAACGAATTCAGGTTCTAGATCATATCCACTCTGTCCCATTTCAACCTTTCATTAGTTAATTTGAAAAATGTTTGATCCTTAATATCTTTTATTAAGGATAAACCTGTAAAAAAGTTGATATATTAAAATTATATACTATAACGAATCTAACAATGTATCACACTAAATAAATATATCTATACACCAATTCAATTTTATAGTCAAAATAAAAAAAACTAAATAAATAGGTAAATTGTCGTTCTATAGTAGCCTAGCTCCTGGTTATCGTCATTGCTCTCTGCCTTAGAATTGAGTCGGCAGATGCATTACTAATCGGATGACGAAAGTAAATAAATGTTGTGGAATTTAATGACATCAGCCAATTTAGCAGAATATTAAGGGAATCTGATTGTGGCATAGAGCAATTGTGTATGATCGGAGTCCTTGAAGAAAACTCTGTACCATGACGAACCTCTGCTAACTTCACTCAAGAAACACGTGACAGAAGCAGTGATGTATTAACTGTTGAGTATATATTTATCTTTACAGTTTGGATTGGTTAGTTAGTTTTGTTAGTTTCTTCTGAAAAGTTAGTTAATTGTTTAGCTGCTGTAATTGAGACAGTTAGTTAGTTGAGAATCTGCTCTATATATAGGAGACTGTACATTCGGTTTTAATTAATCAGAAAACTCATATTTTTCCCCAAAACTTTCCTTTCCAGAATTTCTTTTGATTATGGTTTCTTCTGCTTTGAGCTGTAACCAGCTCTTCTACAGATCAACTGTACCGCCAATAAGATACCGTTACCAACACTGTTTCTCAAAATAACCGACTTCATTGCGCACCACGTCCATAACTTTTGATACGATACCGATACCAGGAGATGGGAGAAAATCTAAAGACAACAAAAAAAAGAGTTACAAGATAAGCACACAATTGAAGAATGTGCAGTAAGAAAAATCGCCAAACTAAAGGAATTGTGAGTGATACAACCAAATTAAGCACACATATGGAACAAGTGGTATAGTCACTTAGTCTAAAAAGAATTGTATTGAAGGATATTGACTGGGTTTTGTAATATGCTAAACCAGAAAACATATATCAATAAAATTGTATTGTTCTAAGTTCCTCATTTGGTATGAAAGTGGGTATGAAATTGACATAAAGAATGGGATGGTTAGGCTCCAAGGCGCCTGTCACCACAAAAGCTCACGACGCCAACAAGTACACCAGGAACAAGAAGGGCCCCGTACCATTTCTGGCGAACAAGAGCCTCCTTTCACATCCTCTCCATCATCGTTTTCCTGGAATTTTCCCCCACTTAGATTACAATTGATGTCCCTCTCCTTCATTAAACAAAAACACACAAATCCATCACAATGTCAACGCCACCACAATCTCCTTATACAATAAATTAGGGCAACACTTCAGCAGGTTATAGTGACGACCATTGTACTCACTGAAATCTTTTGTTAAATCATGGCTAGAAGACGAAACGGAGGTGATGAAGGAGAATGAAACGGAGGTGACAAAGGATGGACAAAGAAAACTTCAAAGGGACGACATTATTTAAAAAAATAAATAAAAGAAGTAAATATGACACAAATGTCCCTGGTTGACAACAGAAAGGAAACAATCCTTATTGTAATGTGTTTCTCAAGGAGAGAAGTCAAAATGATACAAATACCCCTGGTTGACGACATAAAGCATATAATACTTATTAGGATTAAATGATTTTCTAACCCCACATTTAGTTTGAAAGTGCCAATATAACCCTGTAAAACCATAAAGTGCCAAACTAACCCTAAATTTAAGATGAATTGTGCCAACATAACCTTCCGGTCACATTCGAGCATTGACTCACCTATTTGACCGTTGATCGAACCTAAAAAGATAAATTTGCCCTCGAACATTTCTGCTTAATTTTCCTCCCATTTGCCGCCAGCCACCACCACCCGCCACCCTCCCCCCTCCACCACCTCCACCACCACCACCTGCCAAATCCCTCCACCAATACCACCTCTGCCACCAGCCACCTGCCACCCTAACCTTTCCCACTGCCAACCACCACCACCCGCCACCCTCCGCCACCCTCCGCCACCACCACTCCACCTTCTCCAAACCCTCACCTCCTGCACGCAGCCCACAAACCAATGATACTGAAAGAGAAGGCCATGCATTGCAAAAGTGATGAATAAACCTTTTGAAATTCTTTGTTCCACAGACCGTTTTGTACTCAAGCACAGTTACACTGAGATTGAAAAAAACCAAGTCATTGTATTCTCAAGTAACTCTAATGAATGATTTAGGTATCCACTAATACATGCATTAGTACGCGCGACATCTGTTAGTAGAGAAAATTTAAGCAATTAACAAAAGTATATCAGAAAATAAAAATGATTGAGACAATTGCATGTTACACACTTAAATACATATTCAATGAATTCACTGAACATTAAGAATCATGTTATTTAATTTTTATGAATATTTTAAAATTTATTAATTAATTTCAATTTGTTATTCTGATCGGGTTTGAGGTTAAGTTTCACCATCCAAAACCAAAGCAAAAGTTGTTTTCAAAATTTGGTTTACTCAATTTAGTAATTCGAAAATCATATTATAAATTTGGGTTGGACTACTCAAATTCGAATTATTCGGTTTTTGATATGTTCTAAAATTAATATATTTATTTTGTTCATTATTTAATATTTTATTCTAAATTTAATATTTTACTTTATAATTCATAGATGGTATTCTTAGATGAGTAAAATTTATACTCCCTCTGTCCAGGGGATTCTGAAGAGGGAGAAAAACTTGCTCTAGATTTTAACAATGTAAAATGACTAAAATGTCCCTATCTTCTTCCCTTCCAAACCTCCCCCGTTCTCTTCGTTTTCTTCACAGCAACAGACTTTTACAGACCACTACACCAATTAGCACCAGCAACAAACTTTTACATTTTGGGAGAAAATGAGAAGAACTAGAGCTAGAAAACCCCAAAATCCTCCAATTTCTCCATCAAACCCTCCTCCCAAAATCATCCGGTATCTCCTTCTCCTTCAAACCCTCATTTGTCGTGCTCGCCCCTGAGTTCCACCACCGCCAACAACCCTTCGTTCGCCTCCATCACCACCTTCCTCCCGACCAACTTCACCATGCTAGGAAAACGCTCACGCTGCGGCGGGGACGAAGAAGTCGAAGGTGGTGGCGTTCATCTTCAAGTCGGAGGCTATGAAGGCAGCATCTTCCAATCGAAGGAATGTAGGGTTTTCAATTGTGAATTACTGAAAGAAAGAAGACTTTATTTAAAGAGTGAAAAGTGATGACAAGGGTTTTTGGTGGTGGTGGTGTGAGGGTGGGTGGGGGAGGGGAGAAAGATGAATGAAGAAAATAGGTGACTGGGTGAGAGCGGCGAGGGTTTTTGGTGTAGGGGAGGGAAGATGAACAACGAAAAGGGGGTAGTTTGGTGGTTGGTGTAAAATTTTAATTGTGTAAGGGTAAGTGTGTATTTTATTATATTAAATTTTATTTAAAAAGGAAAGTGTACAGATTTGTTTGTGACAGATGAAAAAGGAAAGTGTGCAGAATCGGGTGGGACGGAGGGAGTAATATTTTTTTGTCCCTAATTTAAATGTGAGATGTAATGTTAGGGGAAAAAATGCATTCATGTCTCCAGATTCTTTGTTTAGTGCAAATATGCCCCCAATTTTTTGAAATTGCACATATACCCCTTAGTTTTTGAAAGTGCACATATACTCCTATAATCGGAGATCGCCCTTTGAAAAATTGAGATGTATATGTGCACTGAATAAAGAAATGGGGGGGGGGGTTGAATACACTTTATTACTAAAGATTATATGTAAATTAAATCAAATTTTTGAACCAAAAACACCGAGCAATGTGCGGTGGGACTCCTGCTAGTTTAGTGAAAGGGTATGAAGAGAGTTCGATATAGGTTGATTGAATCTTTAGTTGAGTATTTGTATTTTCTTTGTTCTTTGACTAAATTTTTTTTGTTCCCAACATATATATTGAAATACCATCTTTTGATCCCCAGTGGCAAAACCGCGTACATTCAACATCCAACAAACACAAATTGATTTGTTTGGTCCCCAATACCAGATTTTGGGTGGTTTTCAGGTAATGTTTAGCTAGAATTATGTGAAAAGACACTTTTGCCCCTAAGAATAGAATTAAAAACTGAAAATAATTTGAATCTTTGTCTTCTTCGGCGATGATGTTGGGTTTCCGTCACCACCCCGCCGTTTCAAGCTTCGCCATCTTTGGGTTTCAAGCTTCTCCGTCTTTGGATTTCCGTCTCCGGTTTCTCGAATCTCAAAAACCTAGGGATTCGAATTGTCGTTGATTGCTTCTTCTTTGATTTGTAGGTGACGTCAGAGTGGGGTGGTGAAGCGGGGTGGCGCCGGGCGGGTTAGGGTTTTGAGGGTGGCGCCAGAGCGCAGTGGTGTCGGCTCATCGAGGGTGGCGCATGAGTTGGGTGGCGTTGGCTCGTCGCGATTTCAAGATCTCCGACGAAAATGAAGCGACGATCGGGGCGGTGGGGGAGAGGGCGTGGCTGGGGACGACTCCAAAGAAAAATCTGGCGGATTTCTGTTGGGTTTTCAATCGGATTCAAGGGCGGCGGAGAGGGGCAGCGGCAGAGGGACCTGTGGCTAGCGGCGGCGGTGAGAGAGTGGTGCGATATTTGCAATTAAGCCCCTTACCTTCTGTAGGGTTTTTGAAAATGATCCTAAATATAGAATATTTGTGTATTGACCCTAGAATTTAATTGATATTGTTTAAAAAAATTAGTAAACTTACAAAAATACCCATAGTTATATCAGAAAATAATTCCGGTTTACCAAAAAACCACATTTGGGGACCAAAAAAATCAATTTGTGTTTGGTTGATGCTGAATGTACGTGGTTCTGCCACTAGAGACCAAAATATATTATTTCAATATATGTTGGGGACAATTTTTTTTATTGCATTGATGTCTATGAATCAGTTTAGTTGAGTATTTATATTACGAGTGTCTTTGAATAAGTTTTTATATGTTTATTTTAATGTTTACTACGGTAACTGGTTTGAGACAAAACACTATTTTAATTTGATGGATTTAGATTGATGGGATTGGATCGAGATTGTTGAACAGTTACACAGTGGAGCATGTGCAGTGGTGGCTTCTTAATTTTAAAAAACCGTTCTACAATTTAAAAATAACCACAGAGGTGGTTTCTAGACCGGTTTTTAGTTAAAAAAATCGGTACATAGTTTGCAAGCAAGGAACCGGTCAAGAAACCTTGCAATAAATGATGCCCATGTGCGGTGGGGGCGCTTGTCGCTACCCCCTTTTTTTGTCCCTGCATGGGACACATGTCAGCCATGCAGTGACCCACGTGTCCTAATACATGCAGATTATTTTTTTGTCCAATATAGGGAAATGTGGCACTCTCAGATGGGACCACGTGTCCCAACCTTTAATTATATTTATTTTTTTAAAATTTGTAAAATTTATTTTAAAACAAGAAAATTACTTTAAAATCCGCAATTTTTTAAAAAAAAAACTGGAAAAAAATTTATTCATAAAATATTAAATAATTGTGGAGAAGAAAATGAGTGGTTTCTTGAGTGGTTTATTAAAGTTAGGTGGAAAAGAGAATGAACAAAATAATATATTTAATTGGTAAGAAACCGGTAGCGATTTCTACCATTAAACATGGTCCTATCTTTTATACACGGTATACACTCTTCTGACTGTCATTCAAAACATTGATTAGTACCGTAATATTTAATTAATATTTTTTTGTATAAATGAGATATTTGATAGTCTACAAGAAAGATCACTCAAATATAAATTAGTATTATAATCTAATTAATATAAAATTTTCAATATTACATTCTTTTACTGTTTATTTTTTTTAAAAAATAAGAACAATATTCATCAGAATTAAAATGCTTGTTTGTTTCGTTGCTTGATAATCAACTAAGCTATCGTTCCCACTCCCAGTTATACTTCGTTGGTAGAACCGCTCGGTCTTCTCATTTCGTTTTTTCCCAGTTATTATCTCATTTTTACATTTTTTAAAAAAAAGTTTATATATCTCCATAGTTGAAGATTTTGTCATTTCACTGTAGAAAAACATGTACATAAACATCGGTATGTCAGTGCAGGAAGAGCAATATCGGTGCTAGAAATCTCATAAACACAGGTAATCTGACAAATGAATCAAAATATCGATGTCTATGAATAAATCCAGTACTGGTACACTGAATATTGGTGCCTATGAATAAAACCAACACCGGTACACTGAATATCGGTGCTAGATACTGGTGCCATTGAAGAAAAAAATGCTTGAATTTAATATTTTTTAGCATCGTTTTGAATGAATGACATATACCGGTGCTTATGACCGAAATAGTAATTTTGGAGGATAAAATTTTGGTGGGAAAATAGCTAGAACCGGTGTAGGTTATAATATACTGGTGTTAGGAGTGCATTCAATTTAAAATTTTAAAAAATGTTTTATAGATGCCCACGCAACTGCTTCATAATTGTATTGGCACCAATATGTTGACACATGGAACCGGTAATAATACATGTGCTCAATACATAGAAATTTTTGAAAAATTGGTTTATAGTATGAGTCACTCTTAAAAAAGGTATGAGTTATTCAAGAACATGTACTAACACTTTCCAACATTTCACCACTAAATCCATTTATTTAATATTTCTATATCCAGACAAGAATAACAAAAATCGTATATTTTGAAACAATGGATAATGAGGTAACACAATTTTAAGCCACACTGTAAATTTTCAAAACTATGTAAAAGTAATCAATGTTGACTTTCGAGACCCTTCAATACACCCATACATGCCCAATCGCTAAGTCACAATCGAATATTATTGAGTTGCATTTTGGTGTTGCCAATTTCGTGATTCTACAACTCCAACTTTTTTGGAGGGATCTAAGTGCAAAAAGTAAAAACTTTACTCGTTACTCCAAATTGAAATCCGCTCGAACGTGATGCTACCCTATACACCCCATTGTATTTTCCAATTTTGTAACAAAATATATATCAACAATCGGGCACAGGAACATACTTGCAATCCTTTCTGGTCAACATTTCACCAAATTTTTATTTATTTTATGTTTCTATTTTTAGGCGAGAATAACAAAAATCATGTATTTTGGAGCAATGGATAAAAGGTCAACACAATTTTGGGTCATAGTGTAATTTTCCAAGACTGTGTAGAAGTATTCAATGTTGACTTTTGAGACCCTTCCGTTCACAATACTTGCCCAAATCGCTAATTTGCAATCGTATATTATTGAATTGCATTGCATTTTGGTGTCACCGATTTTGTGATTCAACAACTCCAACTTTCATGGAGGGATTTAAGTGCAAAAAGTAAAAAGTTTACTCGTAACTCCAAATTGAAATACGTTCGAACATGATGCTACCTTATACACCCCTATTGTATTTTCCAATTCCTTAACAAATATTTATCAACAATCGGGCACAAGAACATATTCGTAGTCCTTTCCAATTTTGATGTGCTCAATTTATATCTTATTTTTAACACATTCAAAATCTAATTTTGTAATAGATTAGGGACTTAATTGAAAAATAATTGACATTTTATCAATTAAGGGGATATGATGAATTCATATATTTTATATCCTAATTCTTTAATTTATGAATTGTTTTAGATCTTTTTGAAGTGATTGGGTTTTGAAGAGATCAAATGTTGAAGGAAAAAAATGAAGAAACTACAAGATTGGAAGAAGAAGGCTAATTTTAATTGGTAGAAGCTGAAAATGGTAGCTTCTTCACTGCAGGCTGCAAGACACCGCTGCAGACCGCAGCCTAGTCAACGAAGCTATTACCTCGGGTCAACGGAGGCATTGCGGGCCGCAGAGATGTTCTGTGGCCCGCAGCGGCGGCTGTGCTGAAGTTTTTTTCTTTCATTTTTATCTTCTCTCTTCCAGAACTTTTATCCTCTCCGAAACCCTAGATAAAATTTATTTCTTCATCATTTCTCCAATGTTTAACATGGAGTTTTATTCTTTTGTTATGGGTTTAGCTAATCTAGGCTAAATATACTCTTTGGAGCAATTGGTAAGCATTTTTAGTATGAATTTGTGAGATTTGA
>JAULKM010149540.1:0-17408 GCA_032355605.1 Rubia tinctorum | reverse complement strand
TGGGCTTGGAAGCCTAATCAATTGCTCCCAAGGTTAAGTTTAGCTACTACTAATCATACTAATTAACAAAATCAATTTAAACATAGAATCAAAGATGAACAAAGATGAAAGAAATGGAAACCTAGGGTTTTTCTTACACAGGAATCAGGGAGAAGAAGGTTAAAAAGAAGAGAAAAAGTGTTCCCTATTTATAGCACAAAAATTCCAAAAAGTAAGTATGGGCAGGTGGCCGTCGCGACTCGCGACACATTCATCACGACTCGCGACAGCCAAAAGTGACCTGCCCTAAAATTACTTAACTTATTGGTCTTCATGTAGTCTTCTCTTCTTTCTTTTTCCGGGTCTTCAAAAGTCTTCATAGTCTTCAAAATGGACCTTTTCTCACAGAATTCTCATTATTAGTAACAAAAGCGATAAAGTCGCTCTCAACTCTAATAATAAGAATTCAAGGTACAATAGGGTCTTCGGAGCATTAAAGTCTACCAAAATGAGTCGAAGAAGGTACCAAAATAACCATATAAAATGTATGTTATGGGACCAAATGTTAACCAATGTTGCATTGTTTAGGAAATGACTAAAACATCTATGAATGTCTGATGTCGCTCATCAGTCGGATTCCACGACTTTGGTCTCTCCAACATGCGACGTCACTTTAAAGCAAATCAGGTACTTTTTCCATGTTGAAATTGATGTCATCTCCATTTAACTATATCATGTGTACATTATTTGGGGACTGCCCAATTCTAACATAAATTTTGTTTCATGTGTATTGGTTGTAATAGGACAAAGAGAGTTATCGATGGATTTTCTGCACGGACTTGTCATTTCCCTAGTCCCCCCTGACATTGTTAATATCGTACAACGTGGAGAATGGAGGTCCAATACAATTAATATTTCAATTTCACATCAATCTTATGTATTTTAATATATTTTTAATACGTATTTGTAATATATGTTCAAATTATGTGGGTTTTGTGACATGTCATTGATTCCCACATTAATTGAACAACAATTGATTGTTGTATGCTGTTTACCGATTTCACGAGTTTTGGAATATTAAACAATATGTAACGGCTATCGATGAATGATGGGTTGTATCATCAAATATTAAATATTGTAATATTGTAAGAGAACCGGTGTCTCCGCAATTTATCCTCGACGTCTCATATACCGCTAGAGAGACGACACCTTTCCAGCGTTGCATACACTGGCGTCGATTTATTTTGCGACGTTGCCAAATTAAAATGACGTCGTATTCATTAGCCTTCCACGTTAGTAGCCACACGACGTGGGTGCCCAAGAGCATGCGATTTCGCAAACCAGATTCTGTGACGTTGGTCTTATTACCTGTGACGTCTGCCGGCATGAAGTCGCAGCTATCCTCTCTTATCATCTTCCAACTTGCTATGACCGACGTCGGTTTCTATGCATGCCAACGTCGACCTAAACAAAGTTGCAGTTATGGTCGCCTATCGTCGACCACCTTGCTTTAACTGACGTCGGTCACAAAACTTTCTGACGTCGGTTCAAAGTTGAGGTAAAATATACTTTTTACCTTGATTATGAACCGAGATTAAAAACGTACTTTTAACTATGAATGTATTTACCTTGATTTTTCAAAACAAATTGAGGTAAAATGTCCTAAAATGTCCTAAAATGTCCTGTAAATTTGAGATAAAAAGTCATTTTTCTTGCCGTGGATCCAAGTATTTCCAAACTGCCATCACATTATTCATTGCTCGGTGCCCGTACACAATAAACTGATACCAAGATTGCTGATGTCCTACAATTTTTTTTAATAAATACACATTTTTAATAAATTTGATAACTACCGCTACTAAATATTTCTACTCTAATTGAACCAATCCGTAGAAGTGAAATCCCCTGCTGCCGAAATGTGTCATCCCATCCAATATTGCGTTGTTTGTTGCCACTTCACCGTGGTATTTGCTTTTGTAGGCACAATATCTAAAAATGATATGTTCGAATCAGTTTGTACAGCTTAAGTAGCTTAAGTTATCCGTGTATGGGTATTGTTAAGCCCCTACAATTTCACATTAGTGTCGTTATTAGGGAGTGCAGGAATATAATATGTATTTATGGAAAGAGAGATTGTCCAAAATGATACTCACTTTTAATCGAAATTCACAGTTTGATACACAAATTTTGAATTCGTCCTTTAAGAGTTTAAATGGTAAGTTTCAGCATAAAAAAGGTACTAATTTGGCTCAAAATTGTGGCACAATGGTATCCACTTTTAACTAAAAAGTACATTTCCAGGACATTAATGAAAAAATGGGTACTTCTTCAGAACAATTTTTAAAATAGGGTACTAAAATGTGAATTTCACTTAAAAGTAGGTACCATTCTGGACATATTCTCTTTATGGAAATTCAAAGTTGTATATGATTAGATTACCATAGTTTTGCTTATTCTCTACGCAACCTCTTGTATAAATACATGTTATCATGAATGAATACAAGTCTATTTTGCACAATCTCTATACAGTTTTACATGGTATCAGAGTCTCCTGAATTTCATGATCAGACTCGTCCTTCGCTTGTCTGTCTATTGTAGAAAGCTCTTTATGGCCTTAAGCAGGTGCCCGACGAGTGGTTTATAAAACTACGCATTTTTCTTCAGGATCAAAGCTTAGTTTCTTGTAAGTGTGACACTACAATTTTCATTCGTCACTCAGGAAAGATTGTTCTCTATCTCCTTGTTTATGTGAATGATCTGTTATTATTGGTTCTTTTTCGACTACCATTTATGAGTTTATTGTGAAGTTGGATGATACTTTTTCTCTTATTGATATTGGCTCTCTGCATTATTTCTTAGGCATTGAGTTTACTCGCTTAAAGGACGATATTGTTTTACCTCAGCAAAACTATATTCGTGATCACCTGGAACGCAGTAGAATGGTCGATGCAAAGCCTATTGCCTCTACGGCTGAACCGGATCCGCGTCTTGTTCTGGCTGGTGATCCTTTGAGTGACCCTCAGTTGTATCACAGTATTGTTGGTGCTCTGCAGTATGTCAAGGTTACTCGTCCTGAGATTTCTTATGTATGTAATCATGTTTGTCAGTTCATGCGCAGTCTGACTGTGCTTCATTGGTCTGTTGTAAAGAGAATTCTACGCTACTTGAAGGGTTCCATTTCTTCTGGTCTTCATCTTCGCCCTTGTACTGATCATCGACTTTTTTCTTATTATGATGCTGGTTCGGCGTTTGGTGGAGATGATTGTCGTTGACAGCCTGGCTTTACAGTTTATTATGGTTGCAATCTTATTAGTTGGTTTTCTCGGAAACTGGATGTTGTCACTAAATCCAACTCAGAAGCGGAATATCGCGCAATCACGTTTGCTGCCACTGAGCTCATTTGGCTT
Source organism: Rubia tinctorum (assembly GCA_032355605.1). Taxonomy (NCBI): domain Eukaryota; kingdom Viridiplantae; phylum Streptophyta; class Magnoliopsida; order Gentianales; family Rubiaceae; genus Rubia; species Rubia tinctorum. Next base: position 14,022 of record JAULKM010149540.1, on the reverse strand, counting down.
CAACAGTTGCTATATGAGTTTCATACTCCTCTTTTGCCTCCACCTATTCTATTGTGTGAGAATCTTAGTGCAACTTATATGTTGTCCAATCCTGTTTTTCATCAGCGACCAAAGCATATTAATATTGATTATCATTTTGTTCTTGTTCATGAGCAGATTGAAGATGGTTCTTTGGTGGTTTGTCATGTTCATTTCATTGACCAGATTGCTGGCATTTTTACTAAACCTGTTGGTACTGCTCGTTTTACTACTTTTCGGTCCAAGTTTATGTCACTCCACTTCCACGGTCTTATGGAGGGTATTAGAATATAATATGAGTTTATGAAAAACAAAAGTTGTACAAGACTAGCTTCTTCTATAAATATATGTTGATATTTTGAATGAATACAAGCCATTTTTACATAATTTCTATGCAAATTTACAGTGGTGACGGGCTGCCTTGTTGACGATACGTGTTTTTCTTCTCCTGCTTGTTGTACAACATTGTCAAACTTAAAAATTTCGGCCATGCTGCATAAACCCATTTGTCTCGGTGGGTGGTATCTTAGAAATTTGTAACCTTTAGCCTCGCATCCTGATTAACAGTGTCCCACTCGTTTGAAAGAGAACACATTGATTCAATTTGTGACACAATTTTGGAAGTCAAATGTCAAACACAAGTTGGAAATTTGCGGCACTGAAAAAAGATTGGAGTTATGGAATCTATGAAATACGTTTTCATTTTCGTAATTCCTTTTCTAAAATCATACGTAAACCATAAAAAGGTCAAATTGGTGAAGAATTAATTTTTTAAATTGTTAAAAAGTCATGTTTTTTGTTTTAAAAATTAATTCCTTAGAAAGGATTATTCCGCACTTCATATACTCACCGATTTTAAGACAAATCCTTCAGTGCCTTCAGTTTTTGAACAACAAAATTATGGAAGAAGCATTGAAATTTTTAACCAAATATTGCACTTTTTAAATTTACACACTATGCTTCTTAATCTAAATGTTATATTTCTTCAACTTAAAATTATTAATTTTATGCAATATTTTTATATTTATACATGAAAAATATTTTATTACATATTTAATTTTGACGAAACCAAATGATAATGCAATCTAAAAATGCTCTCAACCTTTCTTCCTCGTTCTTTCTGACTCCCATTTCTAAATCTAACAACTCGCCGGTATCTGATATGTATCCAACCTTTTCTTAATACCAAGGAAAGCTCTCTCACTGGATATTTCTAGCATAAAAAATAGTTCATCCAAAACAACAAAACCCAAATCAAAACCCAGTTCATCCATAGATTTAACCGGGTCAACTTGCTAGGTTATCCAGGGGTAAGGAAAAGATTCCTTGCAAAAGAAATGGAAAAGGGATTGAAGACCAACCATTTTCAAGAGGAAGATCAACAAATTGACAGTTCTCATTAAGTGGAGTAATAGAAGGTTAAAACTTAATAACATGCATGCAGAAGATTTCATTTGCCTCCAAAAAGGTAATCGTTAGTAGAATCCCAAATGCTTTGGTAGATTTCGAGAAAATAGGGAGTCAGTTCTTTGTTAGGCTAAATTGGGGGATCAGGATAATAGTTAGCTTCGTTTAGAGGGATGGGGTAGAAGGAAACACGCGCAAAAATCATCTACAAAGGCAGAGCAACAACAATATAAAATAATTTTCCAGAGTCGCAGCCCAAACATCTCACAACTCTCGAGAGAAGAACACAAGTAGTTTGAATAAAATAATTTCCAAGGGAAAGTGTACGACACAATACAAGGAGCAGTGCTCTGAATCCTCGGAAGAATGGCTAGAGCTATAGATGGACCATTTCTTTTTTCATTCATGGCATCTGTAGACATTATAGAACAGCCGGGCAGATTAACATTCAGCAGGAACATGTTCAGGAGATGGAGTAACTCGTAGGCTAATTGCTTGCTGGTCGTGAATATAGCAACTTTGAGAGTCAATCAGATCTACAAGAGCATTGGGGGTTTCCAGCAACGGTACAGCATAAAGTTGTATGCAATCAAGCTGGATTTAGCAGCAACAAGACCGGCAACTTTGCACAACACCCCATTTTCAATTGCTGGGAGGCTTAGGTCTTCATTGGTATTTGGTGGCGGTCAGGATATATGGAGTCTATCCATCTTTCTTTAATCATCAGGCAACGAGAGAGTTGTCACTATGTATGGAAGGTTAAAAAGCTTGGGTGGGGGTAGTTTTAGATAAGGATAAGCGACAGAGGGTCAATGTAACTATTTTGTACCACAAATCCAACAACTAATAAACCAGGTAGAGATAGAAACGGTATAAGGAGACCTTAGAACCTTATGTTGGTATGTTTTAAATACGTATTAGCCGCTTCGACAGATTGGTACGGGGTCTCGCTGTCCGGTCAGCGTGTTGGGGGTCCAGGGGGCGGAGCGCACCTTGGCCGGGAGGTACGGGGGCAGAGTCGCCCCCGGCCCGACGGTATAACATGTCCTCTGTTTGGCCTGTTATTGGTATTCTGTCTTCTGTTTCGGTTAGGGCCAAAATGTTTTTGGCCCCAAAACCATTAGGGTTTACGATGGAGAGGACTATATATAGTGACTCGTCCTTATACTGTAACTCTAAGAGATAGGATTGGTAGAGAGTAAGAAATTTGTAATCTGACATTTTCTCTCTAGTGGAATCCGATCTTGGTCAGCCGTGGATGTAGCCAAATTGGTGAACCACGTAAATTCTGATGTTTTGTCTTTTGCTTTTATTTCTTCGCTTGTTCTTTCTCGGTATTCCGCACAACACAACTGTTGGAACTGAATTTTTCTAGGGCTCCGGCCACCGTTTGCACCGGAATACGAGAGCGTTGGTTTTGTCTCCACAAATACTATATCGTATTATACTCACACATTAAATTTGAGTTCATTTCGAATGAGAAATGAGAGCTCAAAAGTGATTATTTGAAAAGTAGCATTTTTGGTTTTGTGGGATATTGGAAATACCACATTAGAAATGGGAGAACAATATTTCTAGTATAAAAGACTAGGATGAAAACACTAAGGATATCAACTAGTGTTGTGGAAGATCTCAACTAATATCCACACGCACGCGGTTCAGTTCGATTCGATTCGATTCGGGTTAGGCTTGGGCCTTGGGTTCTCGGGAATGTTCGGACATGTTTTTTTGGACCATGGATCAACTTCAAATTTTGAACCTCCCAACGAATAATCAACCCTCCTGATTGCAGAGGCGTGAAGGGCTCCTGGTCTTCCTCCCTTTTCATTGCAGGACGTGGATGACTCTTGGTCTTCCTCCCTTTTAAATTGAAGAGGCATGGATCGCTCCACCATTGGCTCTTTCCCATTAGTAGGTTTGGCCCATAAAAGGTTGCATCTACCCTCATTCTAAAATACGCCAAACATCCCCTTTCTCTTCAATTCTTCCTTGTTTTTCATAGTCTTCTTATTCTTCATCGAACCTGAGAGTAAGCACAAAATTGTTGGTTCGTCCCTTTTTGTTTTTGGGTTATGCGGGGCAGAATACTTTAGCAGTTTTATCATAGGATTCGGAATGCCATTAAACCGCCACACACTACAAGATATTTTCATAATTAAGGACATAGGTCTATATCTCAACTCTGCTTCAATTCAACCACTTTTTGGATTCAGTATACCATTTCTGTTCATTTTTAACTTACTTAATCTTGTTCTTTGCACTCATAACGATTGTTTAGTTTTTTGAAAATTAGGTTCCTACAACCATAGGGTTCCTATAACGTTTTTAAAAATTAAATTGTATTGCAATGCTTATATAATTATAATCTGACCTGAAAAGTTATTGAACTGATATTTTTAATGATTGGTTTAATATTTAGTCGGTGTACATAATACTTTCTCTTTGTATAAAATCGTCTTATAGAAAAATCAACATCAAACTATAATTTATATAAATTTTGGTATGGGGTGGGATTAAAATACTATTATTTATATCACAGGGTTAATTTAATAAATCACACTAAAGTTCAGGGGTTGATCTACAAATGTTTGAGAAAAAAGGGACATGCATGTTATTTTCTCTGTCGTCGTCGAATCCTAACCAGTGATGTTGCAACGGCGGAAATAAAGACCAATGCGAAAGGAATGTAGACTCGTCTTGACTCTACCAAAGACACAAAGCTTTGTCGATTCATGACGCCATGGATTAGATTGTTGTTTTAGAGATAATTTGTGATATTAATGTACCTTAGATAGAATTATTTTCCATTTGTGATTTTTTAGTGAATGTATATATGTACTTTTGTATCATTAATGAAAACATACGTTCATATTTTACATGGTATAAGAGCCTAAATCCCGAGAACCCTAAAATTTTCCTCACTCATAGAAAGACCGCCGCCACCGCCGCCGCCGCCCACCCTTCTTTGTCTGTCGCCTTTATGTTTGTCACTGCTGCCTACGTCGAGAAGTCAGCGCTGCCGTCATCATCGCCAAGATCTTCGCCCATGCACCGCCACTTTTTTATGGATCCACTGAATCAAGTTTTGATTGAAAACTTTGATGCCGAGACCGAGGCTCCCGTCATCCCTGTCGTTCCCGTCATCCCCTGCGCTGATCAGCCACTGCCACTAGAAGATCCACCGTAGCCAGATGATGCCGCAGCCAGACAACACCGTCATCCTCCACCAAGCCCTCCGCCAGATCTTGGTTAACGCTAATGGTTCAGCCTCTTACGATTTTTGGCGCTATACTGGAGATTCCGCCGCATTACCTCCCTCGCATTCGTACTATTTTTATCCCTCAGATCAAATAGGTTTGCTTATTACTTCTATGATTTTGAAGGGTGATAATTGTAATTATTAGTGTACTTCTATTCCAAATGCATATAATTCTAGACGTAAGCATGGTTTTCTTGATGGTCTATCACCAAGTCTTTACCCGGTGAACCTTTTGCTAATGATTGGAGTAGTTTAAATTCTATGCTTATTGTTTGGATCATTCAGACACTTGATCCATCCATTCGTTCTGTTGTTACTTATTATGACTCAGTTAAGGAACTTTGGGATAATGTTCATCAGAATTTCCCAGTTGGGAATGCCCCACGTACATGTCAGATTCGTGCGGACATTTAAAATTGTTGTCTGAATGGTCAGGCTGTCAATGCCTACTTTGGTCGTTCCAAGAAGTTGTGGAATGAATTTCTTTCTTAGATGCATCCACATACTTGTGTTTCATGCCCCGGTGCAGCTATCGTTCAAGTTGAACGTGAGAGGGAGATGGTTCATCGATTTCTCATCGGCCTGGATTATGGTATGCTACTCTTTGCTCATATATCACTGCACGGGATCCATTGCCTTCACTCAATAAAATATACTCCCTTATTTCCCAAGAGAAGCGTCAGAAGACTCTCATCTCATCCCGTGATTGTCACTTTGGAAGACTCTATAGCCTTATTTACACGTCGTCAGGGGCAGACCTCCACCTGAAAGACCACTGTCGCAGCTCCGGGAACCACCCCAGCCGCTGCCGCGATCATCGGAGTCTTACCTGCACTCATTGTGGCCGAAAAGGTCATGATGTTTCTACTTGCTTCCACATTAATGGTTATCCGGATTGGTCCACTAAGAATCGTCCACCTGTATCAGGCATAGAAATTTCTGCAAATCCCAAGACTTGCGCCACACATGGTGTGCCGTTCGTCGAAGCTGCCCAACCAGTGGCTGCCGCCACTCCACCAGCATGCCCATCACCGTCGTCATCTCGGACTTCGATCGATCCATATTTGGCCTTGCACTATCCAAGGAGCAATGGAGTACGGTTTGAAACATGTTCTCTAAGTTAAATCATTTTGACAATATGTTAGGTAATACCGCTTTACCTTGGATTCTTGATACCGGTGCTTCATATCATATGACCGGCGACAAGGATCTTTATGATGTTAAGCATGATGAAAATGTTGATGTCATCCTGCCTGATGGTTCTATTTCTACTGCTATTGAACATGGGAAATTTTGTTTTGGAGATATTGTTGTAACCCATGTTCTCTTTATTACGACATTACGATGCAATTTGCTGCCGTTTGCCAAGTTAATTGCTGCTTTAAAATGTTTAGTTTTGCTTACCAAAACATTATGTGAATTACAGGATATCAGCACAAGGACAGTCATTGGCGAGGGTGAACTACGAGGAGGGGTTTATTGGTTGCGCATATAGGGAGTTTCACAGTTTACACAGCCGCTCATGTCCGTTGCTGCATCAGTGTCTTCGTCTGATTTATGGCACCAGTTTTTGGGCATCCATCCTCATTGGTTTTTGTTTTTCATCCCGGCTACTTATTTACATACTAGTGATTTTAATAAAACTATTCCCTGCTCGATTTGTCATCGGACATAATAGTCTAGAAATATTTTCCCTGTTAGTTATGCTAAGGCTTGTAATTTATTTGAACTTATACATCGTGATGTTTGGGAGGCTTATGGTTCACTTTCTTCTAGTGGATCATTTTTATTTTTTTTGCCACAGTTGATGATTATTTCCATTCTGTTTGGTTTATTTATCAGTTTCAAAATCTCAAGTACCATTGAAGATGAAGGAGTTCTTTGCGCTTGTTCAGACATAGTTCCTCCATCCCATTCAGTGGGTTCGGGCAGACAACAGAACCGAATTCCTGCTTCTCAGATCATTTGTTTTGGAGAAAGGCGTTCGTTTTGAGACCTCCACAGTCTTCACACCTAAAAAAATGGGCCAGTGGAACAGAAACACAAACATATTCTAAATGTTGCTCATGCTCTTCGTTTCTAATCTCATTTGCCTATCAACTTTTGGGGAGAATGCATCCTTACAGCAGCTTAACTCACCAGTCGCACACCAACACCCGTGTTAGATGGTCGGTTTCCTTATCAGCTCATGTACGATCGAGCACCAGATTGCAGCCATCTCTGTGTGTTCGGTTGTATGTGTTTTACTTGTCAGCTCCCACAGCTGCATGATAAGTTTGCATCTAGAAGTCGAAAGTGCATTTTTCTTGGCTATCCCGTTGACATGAAAGCTTAGTGGTTTATGACTTGGAGTCTCAAACTGTGTTTGAGAGCCGGGATGTGATATTTTATGAAGACTGCTTCCATTTTGCACCTGTTTCTGTGAAGACGCCACCAACTGATCCACTGTCATATCAGTTACCTGTCATTTTTACGACTCCATCCCTGAGCCATCCTACCCGATGGAGCTGCCCAGTCCCGATCATCCGAGGCTAGCTCAACCGTCGACTTAGCCGACCGTGACCAGTCAACGACTAGCTTTTCCTGAGCTCCATCCTCCCATCGCCGAGTCACGTTAGTCGCCGCCAAAGTTACCCGAACCACGACCTCTTCCACTTGTGCTCAACTAGTCAACGCGCGCCTTAGCGCCGCCAACTCCATCAGCCGTTTGGCCGCCACCTTCTAAACCTATGCCCTCTTTTCCTGAGTCCAGTCGTCCAACCTGTCCTCCCAGAACTCATTTTCATCGACCTTTGGTTAAATTGAAGGATTATATATGCAATGTTACTCGCTCAATAAACACCCCCTGCTCATCTTGCGTCATCTGATTCACTGTCCCCGGGTACTCGTTACCATATTGCTGATTATGTTTCTTATACTCATTTTTTGGTTTTGCATTCTAGATTTTTAGCTGCAATTACAGTTACAGATGCCGCTAATTCAGTTACTTTTACTGATGCTTATCTCCATGATCATTGGTGTGCGAATATGTCCAACAATATTGATGCACTCGAGTAGAATAATACATGAGCTCTTGCTCCTCTTGCTCCTGGAAAGAAGGTGATTGGTTGTAGGTGGGTTTATCGGGCTAAGTTTAAGTTTGATGGTTCTATTGAGTGAATCAAGGCTTGTTTGGTTGTTCTTGGTAATCGTCAGATTGAGGGGGACTGACTTTATGGAGACATTTGCTCATGTCACCGAGATGAGTTGAGTTCATCTTTTCTTGGCTGTTGCTGTTATTCGTGGTTGGGAACTTCATCAGATAGATGTTAACATTGCATTTTTGCATGGTCATCTTGAGAAGGAGGTGTACATATGTTCGCCTCATAGTTATACACTTTCGGTGCTTGGCTTGGTTTGCAAGGTTCGAAAATCTCTTTATGGTCTGCGACGGGCACCGCGAAATTGGTTTGCTAAACTTGTTGTTGCTCTTCGCCTCTTTGGGTTTGTTAAGAGTAAGGCAGATTACTCTTTGTTTTCTTACTTGAGGGATGGTTTTTTTCTTCATGTATTGGTTTTATGTTGATGATCTTATTGGTGCAGGTCCCTCTTCTGAGATGATGACCATGTTCAAGAAGTATTTGTGCTCTTGTTTTCATATGAAAGATCTTGGTGTCATGAAGTATTTTTTAGGCATTGAGATAGCTCATCGACCTGATGGGATGTAGCTGTGTCAACGGAAATATTCCGTAGATAAATTTTCATATACTGGGTTATTGGCAGCTAAACCCACAGACTTTCCCATGGAACAACAGTATAATTTTGCACGAGATGATGGTCCTTTGTTTGATAATTTTGCGCAGTATCGTAGACTGGTTGGGAAGCTCATTTATCTCACCATCACTCATCCAGAGCTTAGCTATTTAGTTCATACCCTGGGCCATTTCATAGATAAATCATATTTGCCGCCTTAGCATGTAACTCTGCGAGTTCTGCATTATTTAAAAAGTCATCCTGGTCAAGGTTTGTTTCCAATAGCTAAGAGCTCTTTTCAGCTTACAACATTTTGTGATTCAGATTAGGTAGCTTGTCTGATTACTCGTCGATCTTTGACTAGTTATTTTGTGATGATTAATGAATCTCCAATATCTTGGAAGACAAAGAAGTAACCGACTATTTCTCGTTCTTTGGCTGAGGCGGAATACCAAGCCATAGTTGTTGCTTTTTGTGAATTACTGTGGCTCAAGTTTTTTCTTCGCCCTTTGGGTGTTGCTCATCCTACTCTGATGTGTTTGTATTGTGATACTCAAGTAGCACTTCATATTGCAGCCAATCCGGTGTTTCATGAGAGAACTAAGAACATCGAGATTGACTGTCATTTTGTTCGTGATTTGATTCAGCGGTGACTTGGTTACTTATCACATTGGTCCTTCCAGTCAACCAGCAGATTTGTTTACTAAGGCGCTTGGACGAAAGTCATTAGAGAGTTTACTTGACAAGTTGGGAATTCGGGATCCTCATCCAACTTCAGGAGGAGTGTAGAGATATTTTGTGATATTAATTTACCTTAAATAGGATTCTTTTCCATTTGTGATTCTGTCTATGTCTGTCTATATATTTTACCCTTGTATCATTAATAAAAACATACGTTCATATTTTACAGTTGTCTTCATGATGTTTTACATTTTAAACAAGACTCATTCTTTTCACATCTTTTACATTTTTCTCTATACATTAGTATTGGTTTTCGACATGATAGCTTAGATTGTTTCCTTCACGATGTTTACTTGATCTAGTTGTTCACATCTATATATTTTGTCCAATCTGATAGTACAAATTGTGTGTATGTGGTTCAGTTTGCATTTTTTATTAGGTGCTCTATTTATTTGGATGCCGATTTGTGTGTTTGAATATGTTTACATTTTAGACAACATAGATTGTGCTTTGGATCACATGTTATGCGTAATGATATTGATGTGTGATACACGCTTCCTTGTCAAATGATCATGATTTTTTCGAGAAGTAAATATCTAGTTGTATTATTGCACTTTTTATCCTCTAATTTGTCTAACCACAGATAGGGGTGGAAAAATACACCCACAACCCGAGGGTCAACCTAGTTGTCTATTGTAAAACCTGGATGAGTATGGGTAAATGGATAATGGGTCAAATGGATAATTGAATAACATTGGTTGGGTTGGTTTTAATTTGTGGGTTGACCGTGGGTTTACCCATATGGGTTGAAATCCGCCGATTTACCCTTGGTATATAAATTCATATGGGTCAATATATGGGTTGAAAATCGTGGATTTACCCGGGTTGGTATATAAACTCATATGGGTCAAGATATGGGTTGAAACCTGCGAGTTTTACCCATATGGATTGGTATATAAATCCACATGGTTTCATATATGGGTTGAGACTCATGGGTTATTTTGACCCATCTCATTTTTTACCTATCATAAAATGGGTCAAAATGGGTCATACCCATATTTTTTATTTACCCATTTTACCCAACTCATATTTGACCTGTCCGGCCATTTGTCACCCCTAAATACTGACTATCAATCTAGTTTATAAATAGTTTAGATACTCTTGTAATATATTAATAATTACCACATGTTAGTTAGGTTGGATATTAATTCTATTTATTATAATCATTGCTGGAAAAATGATTGGTTTTTTAATTTGAGAAATGTGCATATATAACCCTGCAAATATACATAAGTGAAAATATATCCATGTGATCATTTAAAGTGCAAATATAACCCTAGATAGTTAGTGTATGTGCAAATATAACCTTTCCCGGCAGTTTGAGGCCAAATTATAATAAAAAGACAAATTTACCCTTTCAAAATATAAAATTTAAAAAAAGAAAGGTAACCCCTAAAATAACCCTTCTTCTTCTACCTTTGCTTCCTTCCTTATTCTTCTACCTTTTATTCTTTCCCTGTTACTCCCCTTCCCGCCAATCTGAGCTAATTCCGCCTTCCCCACCACCCACCGCGGATTTTGATTGCTTTAGACCCCAAAATTTCAACCCTTTGTCTTCTATTTGCACTTGAGTCTCTGGGTTTTTTTCATACTTTATGGAAAACATATTTCAAGAAAAAAACTCTAAATAAATTACAGAGTAAAGGGCCAAAATAACCCCGACGACATACTTCTTGATAACGGAATTCGACGTGGTCAACCAACGAATGACTTTAGACCGAAAGTGTCAATATAACCCTGTAAAACCAGAAAGTGCAAAAATAACCCTAACTTTATGAAGTAAGTTCCAAAATAACCCTTGGATCCATTGACTATGATTGTCACGCCGGATTTGACTAATTTGGTAATAAATGACAATTTTACCCCCATTTTAAAAATGAAAAATTAAAACAGGCGAGAAGACCCATTTGCCCCATCTTCTTTTGGACCCCTTTTCACCTAATTTTTTTCCTGTCTCATTATTTCCTGCTACTTTTCATCTTCTTCTCTAGAAGTTTAACTCTCGTTACTGTACGCACCTTTCGTTCCCGTCGTTTCAGAGCCGTCTTAGTCGAAGGAAAAGGTCGCCGATCACCAACAACGTCGTTCCATGTTGCTGATAGTTGGTTTGAACGGAGCCGCTGGCCCGCCGAGTTAACCCTTCCCTAGAAATAGGGGAAATAAAAAATATGGTATGCCCAAGTCATCATTGTTGCTAATAAGTCTCATTTATTTGTTTTCGATCCCATTTTTATGGTGTGTTGTATTGTTTTTTTAAATTTTCACTGTTAATGTGGCTTTGTGGGTGAGTTCAAGAGGACCTTTTGTGTTAGGTAATATCTTGTGTTGTTTTGGTTAAAAACCGATGTTAAAATTGATTAAGGTTACTTTTTTAACGGTTGTGCGTGTCCTGTGAATGAGATGGTTTTAAAATTTTTGTTTTCTAATGACCTAGTGTTTAGTATTTTGGTAAACCGAGAAGAAGGGCTCTGCCCCAGCTGATTATGAGTAATGTGTGGCCGATTACATTGTTTTATATGATCTCAAATACACCTCAATTTAAAGTATAACATTTTTTAGATGAGTGAATGACACCTAAATAATATTATGTATACATTGTGAAGGATGATACAGGAGACATGTTCACCCTAACACTTTATCATGGTAAAAATAGAAAGGTTTCGAATGGTGTTGATTGCGATCGTACTCGTTGGTTGTCTTGAAGTCGGATTTCATTGAGTTCTTTTTGGGTGAGGAAGACCTTTAGAAGACCATCGAATAGAGCCTCAGTTATTGGAATCTGACCATGGAAAAGATGATGTTGCGCACGGAGAAGGATGTAATTAATATGTTCAATGCTTTTGAGGATGCAAAATATAGTGTGGAGGTGTTTGGTGACGTTGTAGACCTATCGGCTGGTCTTGGAAGTGGTGTAAAAAACCATGCCAAGTGCAGCAATCAGGGGGAGACATTGGAGGTTGTGACAGAATCTGATATGAATCTCCCTACGAAGACTATGGATTGTGGAATTTAAGATCTTTGACAACATGAGGGATATTGTAAACCCCCAATGTAGCTGCACGAAATTCAGACTCTAGCCGCAGGGTAATCTAATCTTTACTTGTTCACTAACTAGCCCGCAAGATTAGTTCACAACGTTATTGATACTTAATTAACCCGCAGGATTAAGCAACAATGAAGATGTTCACAAGCAATGAGTATAACTAAAAATTCTGAATATTTGATTGATAAAAAATGGTGAAAAAACGTTGGACAACCCCTCTATTTATAGGGAGGGTATCAGCCAAAAAACCCTAAACACAATTGGAAACTGAATCGAATTATGGCAGCTTTAAGAAGCTAAAACCAAATCTAACTAAAATACCTATTTCAAACCTATTTCAGCCGAGATTTCTTCAAGATGAAGTCTTGAAGAATATTACCTTATGTAATCTTACCAAATCTTATTCTAATCAGAATAAAACTGAATATTCTAAACCATAATGGACTATTAATTTTGAAATCAGCTCTTCAAAGCCCACATGGCCGAGCTTCATCAGTCCAATAACCCAAATAGAATTAATTTTACAAAGATCACACTACCTCATTAAAAAATTCAATGGGAAAAAGATTATAGCGCTCTTCACGAAGTATTCAGTTAATTGACATGCTTAAATAATTAATCCACGCCCTAGCCGACTTATTCTTGAATTCTTCATCATGAAGTTGATCCATTAAAGTATTTAATGCCACATCTCTAAGCTTTGTTCTTGACCTTGTCATCGGTCCAACCATGTCACTTAGAGGGTCCCAAACATAACCCTTGAATGTTTGATCAAGTCGTGGAATATCTTCTTTTATGGTGGTAGTCGTCTTGACATCTCCATTAGAATCAAAGAAAGCTGTTAAACAAATTGACTTTGATAAGTTGGATGACAGTTTCGATGAGGATTATGCTGAAGAAGATGAGGAATATTGGAAAAAAAGAGGTAGACTTGATAAATAGGTACAAAAAGAATGGGTCAGAGATCGAGTTAGATAAAATAGAATATGCAGATAATTACGGGAACGTCGAGTCTAATGATTTATCCGACAGTGGAGAAGATGGACATCCTTTGATAAAGTGTTTGAATGGGGATGAGTTGGTCATCGGTGATGGTTCTCAAATTATTTTGAAGGAGGGAATGTTATTCAAGTCGCAGAAAGACTTGAAGGCTGTGATACTTGAATTTACTGTTCAAGAAGGGTTTGAATATGGAATGGTGAAGAGTGAGATGCATCAGGTGACTATCTGGTGCAAGGATATGGGTTGAATTAAGAGGCTCCACAGTTTAGTTACGACGGACGAGCAAACTTTCGGTATTCGGAAGTTGGAGTGAGAACACATATGCAGGTCCGAAGGGGGTGTGAACGCAACCAAAATATGGATAGCTAAAAATATTATGGACTTGCTAAGTGCTGACCGGAATGTCTTGAACGAGGTGTTGGAGGACAAGTCACCAACTTATGAGGGAAAAAATGATAGCTTTTGAAATGTTAGAGGATAACCATGGGGATTCCTTCACGGAGTTTCCCCAATATTGTGAGGAGGTTAAGAAGAGTAACCCTGGAAGTTGCGCAATGATAAAGTATGAACCCTCACCGTACCACGCTCTTCCTTTGGCGGAGTACTTTTTTCTTGGATTCAACGGTGATAAGAAAGATTTCTTGGAAGGTTGTAGGCCATTCTTAGGTTTTGATGGTTTCCACCCGAAAGGTAGGTATGGCGGTGTCCTCTTGAGTGCCATCGCGAATGATCCCGATGAAGGAATTTTTCCACTAACAGTTGCTTACGCTGAGGGGGAATCATAGGACAGCTGGTTGTTCTTCTTCAAGATGATGGATAA
>JAULKM010149530.1:0-17409 GCA_032355605.1 Rubia tinctorum | reverse complement strand
TAAATATAAATAATTACCATATTCATCTAAGTAAATCAATCCAAATATTGGATGAATTCTTAAATGAATATACCTTAACTAAACCTCCCAAATGTAATTCTAATCAAATCAGAATTCCTAAATTACATCATTTAAAAATAATTCTAAATATGAGCACACTATCTCATTAAAAAAACCAGTGGGAAAAAGAATATAGTGTTAACTCCTAAAAAATACTAAACGAATAAAAATATAATAAATGACATTTTCTAATTCATATCAATTACTCACGAACTTAATAGCGAAAATCTGCATCCACATTTTCTATCTTTCCGAGAGTACTACGAGAGCCAGAACACATATGTTCCAACATACTGTAACATGTTGAACAAGTTCATAATCGTATACCTTAATTGCTCGGGAGGGGGAGATCCAGAGTCGACGAGTTTCGAGGTCAGGGAAAGTCTGATAAAGGCATATCGGTAGCAAGGGGAGCTTGCAGAATTCACATGTTATAGATAAGAAAAGCATAATTGTATGGTGTACTTTGTACTGTATCTTCTGATTAGTGGATAAATTCTGAACTGGGCAAGGCCCTGTAGATATAGTTGATTTACACTGAACTGTGTAACCAAGTCGTGTATGTCCATGTCTTATTTTATTACATACTTGGTTAGATAGGCTATGTTAGAACACAGTATTAATAATTAAGCTAATTAGGTAAAACCAAATTTCAGTCAGTCCTTGACTAATTTCATTGTGGAAACAACGGAGGATCCAAGTTAGAGGAAGTGGAGCAGGATTTTTCTTGACTAGCCTGGACAGAAAAGATTTTCCATACGCCTTACATGTTGACTTTCAAGCCAACAATAACGAAGCAGAGTATAAATTTTTTATCACAAGTTTAAGATTGGCCAAATATTTGGCCGTACAACAACTATATATATTCAGTGACTCACAGATAGTGGTTAAACAAGTCAAGGGGGAGTACGGGGCTAGTTAAAAAAACCATCAGATATATTTGGAATTGGTGTAGTTGATGGTGAGAAATTTTAAAAGATATACCATAACCTAGGTGCCAAGGGAACAGAACCAGAAAGCCTATGCTTTAAGCAAACTAGGATCGACAGGCCTAAGCCTAGAGTCTCATAAATAGTTGTTGATGGAAACAATGAAGTGTCGCAGCTGTGAAGAAAAGTCTTTGATGGCAATAGACGAATTGGAGAACTGGATGACACCAATTATAAGATATCAAATGGATGACATATTACCCGAAGATAAGACGGAGGTCAGGAAAATCAAAGTCAAGGCACAAAAATACATATTACAAAGTGATACCCCATACAAGAAGGCTTATCTGATGTCTCGCATGTGATGTGTAACACCAGAAGAAGCAATATACCTCATTGAAGAGGTACATCAACGGGTAGGCGGAGTTCACTAGGAAGCTAGGTCGATTGTCAAGAAGTTACTTAGGGTTGGATAGTACTTTCCACTAATGTTCAAATATTTCTTTGAATTGATTTGAACATGTGATCCTTGTCAGAAGCATTCCCTTGTGACTTGTGTCCTCCAAGAATAGATGATGGCAACCTATGGATCATAGTCGTTCAAGAATTAGGGGATCGACCTGGTAGGACCATTCCCAGAAGCTTCCAGGGGAGTCAAATATATAATCATAGTCATCGATTACTTCAACAAATGGGTAGAGCCGACACACTAGCCAACTTAAAAGGTTCGACATTGACTATTGTTGAAAAAATATACTATGCAGATATGCGATACCTAGAACTTTTATCACAACCAAAGGGATGCAGCTCACCCATGATCCCTGGAAAAAGTGGTGTGAAGGCTTTAACATTTGGTAAAATTAACCTCGATGTACCACCCTCAAGCCAACGACTAGGTCACGGTCACCAACCAGACGATCATTAACGGCATAAGAGCTTGTTTGGTGGGGGTTGAAGGAAACTGGGTATACAAACTACCCAGTGTGCTATGGTTGCATTGAACGATAAAGAGAGGGAAGAAATCCCATTCAACCTGATATATGGAATGAAAGCAGTCATACTTGTTGAGGTAAGCTTACCCAAAATCTACACAATAGGGCCATAAGAAGGTCAAAACAATGAAGAAGTCCTTAAAAATCTAGATCTAGTGGACGAAAGGAGAGAAGGGTCAAGTCTGTACCAGGCTAAAGTGAAAGATAATATGAAACCACAATCGGAGGTTACGAAAAACTTAGTTTGCTTTGAGAGAGTTGGTTATGAGAAGAAATGAGAAGATTCGATAAGAGAAAGAAGGGAAATTGGCACCTAACTGGGAAGGTCCACAAAAAGTCGTTGAGGCACAAGCCAAAGAAAGATATGTGCTTGAAGACATGATGGGAAATCGAGTCTCTGGAAGATAGAACATTGCTGATCTCTGAAGATAATACCGTTGAGCAATGCTACAATGGATCCTCCAGTTGAGGCACCTCTATACGCTGGTCAGGGCGTAGCTTCTCATTAACAAAAGGCTATAGGTTGGACATACTCTTATTTTTTGATAATATGATGCCCTCGGAGTCGTTCACCCCAAAAGGAACAATAGGGCCATATATTTTCCAAAAAAAAGTATGATCAGATTCAAAAATCATTATACTTGAATTCTTGATAGAAAGGATACATTGATCTCCTTGTACGAAAGGACATAATAGGAATTTCTCACAAAAAGCCTACTATGGAGGATCGGCTCTCACAAAAAATCCTAAATGTTGAGGATCAGCTCTCACAATGAACCTAATTGTTAAGGATCGCTCTCACAAAAGTTTTAACTGTTGAGGATCGGTTCACACAACAAGCCTAACCATTGAGAATCAGATCTAACAACAAGACTAACCGTTGAGTAGATCAGATCCTCTACGCCAGTCTCCTCATGTCAATGGTATGCCATAAAGATACAGACTTTGTTTTTATGTCTTTGAGATTTAAAATATACTCTTACCTTTTCACGCCACTCGATTAAGTTAATGTAATGTTATTTTTTATTTTTTTCTCTTTATTTTATTTTTAATGTTTATTCCTTCCACAATCTAATATTCTAAAACAACTCGCATATCTTCTTTTTTCACTTGTATTGTTCTTTAGATCTCAAATAATTTAAAATCTTTAAAAAACAACATATGTCTAGTAGACACGTGAATTATATTAGAGTATGTGCATTGAATGTAATTGGATGGTTCCAATTTTGTATGACATTCAAGTCTAGATAATGAAAAGGATAAATAATATAAGTTTTTTAACTAACATTTATACTTGTATAACATTAAACAACTTCATTTATTTTTCTTATGAATAATTTTATGTGAGGTGGATGATTTGTCGATTCAAATATTTATATAACGTTAAACATAGTTATAAAATATAATTTTACATTAATTATTTATAAAATAAAACATAAATGTATATTTGTATTAGTAAATCACATAAATCTAAGAAGTGGAAATTTTAAAATTATAAAAGTTTTATATATTCACTCATCAAACTAATAATCTCATAATGACAATTGAATTGAGTAAAGGATAAATATTGAACCAAAATAAAGAGAGTGCAAATAAAATTGAATTGCATTACAATTTAACCGTTGAAAAGTAAATTTTAAATCCAAAAGATGTTAAAAGGTTAAATTTAAATTTTAAAAGACAAAAAACGATGTCAGATGTAATATTGAAACAAAATTAAGAGAGGAAAAATAAAATTGAATTGCATTACAATTTAATCGTAAAAAAGTAAAATCTAAATCCTAAAAGATGTCAGAAAAAAAGTTAAATTTAAATTCAAAAAGACATAAAACGATGTCATGTGTTTGTGGCGTACCACTAGAGTAGAGAGAGTGGTGCAGAGGATCGGTTTGACTATTGAGCATCCGCTCATATAACAAGCCTAATTGTTAAGAACCGACTCTCACAAAAAGCCTTAACTGTTGAGGCTTGGCTCTCACAGCAAGCCTGATTTTTGAGGATTGGATCTCACCAAAAGCTTAATCGTTGAGGATCAGCTCTCACAACAAGCCCAACTGTTAAGGATAGGCTCTCACAAAAAGCCTAATTGTTGAGGGTCGCCTCTCACAAAAAAGCTAATGGATGAGCCTAACTGATGAGGATATGTTCTAATAAAATGCCTAATTATCACAAAAAACCTTACTGCTGACCATTGATTCTCATGGAAACCCTTCTAGGTAAACTATGGGAGATCGGCCCCCCATAATCCTACAAATTAGAGATTATGCTAGAACATTGGCCAAAAGTAAATGATAAAAAAAGATTAAATAAAAAGGGTATTCATTCATTAAGGGTAGCCAAGATTACAAAACCAAACGATTATAACTTAACCAATTCTATTATAAGAATCATTATTGAAAATATTCCACTACGAAGCGCACACTAGCACTTGAGAAGTTATTGGAAAGAGGAAACAAGATTACATATTGTTCACAAGTTGGTTCTGATCCCAATAAAGGAGAAGTACCCCGAGGATCCAACATTCTTGCTTAGAGAAGGCAAGCAACAAAAGATCTAGTGGACGAGAAGGCTAAAAGGAAACTGGGCCTCAACCCCTACTCCACAACCTTGTCCAAATTGCAATAGCTGAAGATATTTTCAGCATCGGTAAAAAAAATCTCTGGACACTCATTTCCTTCCTGCTACAATCAGTGGCAAACCTATCGGCAAACCATGAAGACTGTATAGAGAAAATTGTGGGAATTAACCAACCATCTCCCTTTCCCAACCACAACTAGCGAACCAACATAATAAGAGTTTGAAAGAATCCATCTAGATGTTTCACGTTTTGACTAGTCAAACTCCCTGGAAAAAAAGAGGACCAAGGAAAGAGTTAGTACTAGAAGGGGAAGGAAGAAACCGTGAGAAGATTTTAAAAAAAACCACGATACCTAGTCGAGGAGTTTCACTCGGAATATTAGATGGTAAAATATCAGGCAAAAGAACCAAGAGTTTAGGGGCATAAAGTCCCTCGCTACCAGAAATAATCCCATATTCTCTCTGCTATTACTCTATTTTTCATTAAGAATTTTATCGAAATCCGGATATGAATATTGGGGATTCCCTAAAAAAGAGAAACATGGGAAATAAGAGAATGAGGCACGGCTAAAAAAAGTTTATGTGAAATTATGAAGAATGTGAAAGAGAAACCTCAAGTGCACCACATTAATAGCACCCCAAGGAAACCAAAAGGTGTCTCGAGAAGAAGAGCCATTAATAAATGTCTTCAAAAGCGGGAAAAAATGAGTTATAAGTCATGACTTTTCACTTCCCCAAAATAGTTGACGCGCATTATCTCGATTAAAGCAATCAAGGTAGAGTAAACGAGCCATTTGGCAAAATCAAAGGTGATTTAATCGATTTACTAAAATCAAGCCAAAATCACACCTTCGGTTCTCTCGGGGGCTACTCATGAGGGTCGGAGTGGAAGCTCCCTCTCAAACCAAAGGTTACATTGTTACTCGACGTTGGGACCTTCAATCACAACTCACATCCTGTTGGGCCGAAGCCTAACAGCTGAAATGAAATATCTCTGAAAGCAATTACACCTTCATTCTAGGTACAGTTATGGTACATGGTAACTCCATTATGGTAAGATAAAGATTAATAAAGAAAATTAAATATGTACCCTAATGTGATCAAAGGTTCTCCCAAGGATCAACCCCTAATATACCAAGGTATTCCTTCGTTCCATTCATTCAATCGCAATACTGAGATTAAAAAAAATTGATCTGACTTTACCATTGGAGTTTCTTCCCTAGTGTCCCTGGGTAGTTGTTTTGCAAGATCAGCGTATTGAAGCAATGATCGGCTATCAAGATCGCGGTTTGACACAGATCAACAATGAATTATGAAGTTGCATTAATTTGAATATTTAGGGGCGCCCTCAAGAATACTCAACTATTACACCACCATCAAAAATTAAACCACCACAATCGTACCTTCATAAACTACTAATACGGTCTCACAACATCGGATAATCCATGTTAAGAAATTTCTCTAAAATTCAATAATTTTCAACAGGAATGTGGTTTGAATCCTGAACCTGTCTATTATAAATAGGGTGAGTAACCATTAAACCAGTGTTCAATTTACATGCTAAAAGTATCCTTAATTACCCATTAACACTACATTTGTATTTAAGTTGTGTTTAATTGAAAAAATAAAATAAATTATGTGTAGTTGGACAACTTGTCAAAAACTAGCACAACACAACTTTTGGTCAGACATAATTATCTCGCATCTGATGTATGCAAATGACTGCCTAATTTTCACTGAAAATAAGTAGGATAACATCATATATGTAGCACAAAGAATTGATTCTTATGCCAATCAGTTAGGGTCAAAGAATAAGTTTGGAAAAATCATCCTTTTTCTTAAGTCCTAACACTCCTAATTGGTGGAAGAGTTGGGCTTCTTATGCACTAAATATTCATAGGAGAGGACTACCATATAAATATCTAGGAATCAATATTTTTTCAAGCAAAGGGAAAAAAATTATGTTTGACAGCCAGGTATTTAATTGTAGAAGGAAAATTCATAAATGGAAAGAAGATGTCATATCTCTAAATGTAATAGTATTTCTTGCTAAATAATCTTTACAAGTAGTTGCAACATATACTATGTTAGTTTAAGGCTCCCTAAGTTCATTCTCCCCCCGTCCCATGAAAAATGGATTTTTTTATTTTATTTTCGCCCATCCCACCTAAAATGGCATACTTTGAAAATAACCAAAATGATAAAGAATATGTTTTTTAATCCCAACAATATTCTCTTTTAATTTAATAACTTTGAGACTATACTCACTACTTTCCCAAAATATCCATACTTTTCCACAATTATTCCATGCACATAAACTCTTCTAAAAAATTGGTCTAAATGCAAATGTGTCATTTTTTGTGGGACAAAGGGAGTATGTAACAAACTTGATGCCGTGATCAGACAAATTTATCTAGGGGAAGCCTAAAAAAGAAGAAGCATCCATTGGAAATTTTGGAATGTTCTTTGCATGTAAAAAAGTGACGGAAGTCTGGCCTTGAAGTCGACATAAAAAAATGAACCGGTCCTAATTATTAAGAAAGCATGCTTGAAACATTATTTCAAAGTCAAATTCCTTGTTCAAGTCAGTTCATTTCTCACACAGAAATACAAGGCATATATCCTAAGTTAGGAGAATTTTAAGAAAATTGCATCTTGGGGATGGAAGTCAATCCATTAGGGGCAGTTCTACTCATAAACAAGCTAAAAAGTAAAAAAAATAGGAGATTCCATCAACAGAAAAATTGATTGAATACCTAGAATATAAAATCCTTTAACAACATCATCTTGGCCAAATCATACTGATCTCAGAGTCCCATACCTTCTGGATCATAACAATATGGAGACCTCATTTGGTAAGAGTGATCCCCTCCTCCCCTATTACAAAAATAATTCTGAAAATTCAAGTTTTGAAATATGTCCACCCTTAATCAAAGGATAAGAGTATATGGTTACCTTCTACCATAGGGGGAGTACTCAGCAAAGCTAGGCTACAAACAAAGGCAGAATAAATTAATAAATGATAGACTATAATCTTCAAGATGAAGAGCTTTGTTCTAAGAAAAAATATGGAAGACAATCTAGAAAATTAAGCTACTTACTAGGTTTCAATTCATTATATGAAGGATCCTATCAAGACCAATGCCAATGAAAAGTGAAATACAAAAAAAATAGGAGTTAACTTAAGCCCTTTATGTGCGACATGCCTAAATAAGTTAGAGTCGTCTCACTTTTTTTTGAATGTGAGATAAGCAGCAAAATATGGAGATGTAGCACACCGTGCTTCATTTTTACAAAGATAGTTTCTTTCAAGAATGGTTGGTATGATGGATAACACAAGCACCCAAAGAAGAATGTATCACTCGATCTTAATGTATAATTTAGACCATATGGAAGCATAACAACTCGGTAATTTGGGATCAACATCAACCATACTCGACATCAAATTTGATTACAATTTGGGAAGAAACAAGAAGTTTCATCTCTACAGAAAAATAAAAGGGGTGGATGTGACATGTTTCTGATATAATTAATCAAACCACAATAGGGAGAATTCACCTATATCAATTTGGTAGAGAAACGATAATTTTTAAACTACTAATGCAGGTTTCAGTAATGGTATATATGTGGCCTAAATGGTAGGCCCCACCCACATAGAGGTTAACCTAGCAAGGTCAATGAAGTGTCCGTATAAGCGAAGACCAAACAATGATTAACAACATTGCACCACACACTAGACACTATCTGCTCGAAGAGATATCCGACCATAGCCATGCAAGTGGCCACCACTCAGCTATTGATCGAAAGAACGTGGCATGTGATATATGTGCTCAAAAGTGTCATACAACCACCACAAGTTCCACGATCAACACAAACTACACACCAAGAGACACCCCGATAATGTAGGGTGAGAAAGCCTATAAATGGACGAAGGATTATTGATTCAAGGTAAGTGACAACCAGCAATAATATTATACGCAAGTACCCATTACTAACTTAAGTATCAAAGCTTTTACCCCCAGATCCAATTCGAGAGATGCATTGCAAGATCAAGGCACGCTTGGCTAGTCACAAAATGGAATTTCCACAGTAGTTTAAAAAGAATAACGACATCAGTAACATCGAATGTGAGTATTGTAGCATCTATTGTTCCTTTTAAGTTATGGTGCCAAAGACCAAGAAGCAAACAAGCCAACCTGAGAGCATGATAGAACCAATACCACCATTGGCAAATCCATCTCCAAGTTAGCAAGGACGTGTTGCAATTGAATTGATCCCTGAATGTAGAGATGATATGAAAGTGCAACCCTCTCAAAAAAAGGATAAGCTAGCCTTCGTGGATTTTCTCAAAGCAAACATGGAGGAACTCTACATGCAATTCGTTAGCACCACGTGGGGAGTGAAAAATAACCATATAACCGACCATAAACATGAGAAGGATAGTTCTGATGATTTTCGAAGGAAAGTAGAAGAATTTCTCCACCAAGGACTACTCACCTAGTATAAGAAAGTGGAATACTCACCAGTGAGATCGGGAAATTACTATCCCTGCCTCAAGTGAAGCCGAAACAGACGATGGAAGTGGTAATCGAGCTAGGAGAATACGTGGTTGATGTCGCCCTGAAAAATGCATGGAAGGAGAAGGCAATGTATTTTCCATCACAAGAGCCTACATATAAAAGAATGTATGTTGACGAGATAATCACATTCACCAAATAAGATGCAGTCCCAAATGTATCACCACACATACGACAAAAATAGGAAACTCCAAAGTGCAAAAAGTCTTTATAAATAAAGGAAGCGCGGTTGAGGTGTTGTTCGCTTATTGCTTCGACAAAATCATATTCAAGAGGCCAGACTTACACAAAGTAACATCATCTATAGTCGGCTTTGCATGAAAATCATAAATGTCTTCGGGGAACATCCAACTCCTAGTGATCATTAGGTAGAAAGACAGAGTGTGCATAGTCCTGTGTGATTTCATCATAATGAACGCCCCAAGTCCTTTCCAAGCCATCATTGGGAGGCCATGGATGAACAATGCCAAGGCTATCTGGTCCTATTACCATCCAGTTATGAATTTTCCTACCCCATGGGTGTCACAACGATGAGAGGGGACCAGCAAGTAGCGAGGCAGTGTATGGTTATTGAAATGAATCCTGAAACCCCCTGCAAACCTTAGCTGATGTTTCTTTCAATTAACCATGGGCAACCTATAGAAGACACCAATCTAGGAATTGACTTAGGTGAAGAAGTCGAGCTTGTATGATTGGACAAGGATGATGATGCTGAAGAAGTTAGAATCTGGAAAATGCTACATGGCTAAATCAAAACTAAGGTGATAGCTACACTCAAAAAGTATAAAAACTCATTCACCTGGTCAGTCCAAGACATGGGAGGAGCCATTTCTTCTATGGCAACACATTTCCTAAGCATATACCCATCGGTAAAGCCCATTCGAAAAAAATAATGGAGTTTCGCCCATGACAGGCAAGTAAAAAATGAAAATGAAGTACGTACCCTCGTACAAAAAGGTATACTGTTAGAGGTAATATACCCTAGATGGTTGACCAACCATGTCATGGTCAAGAAAGCTGATGGTGGATGGAGAATGTGCATCGATTACATAGATCTCAACAAACATTACCTAAAGGACTGCTATGAATTACCAAAAATTGATCACCCGGTCGAAGCAATCCAGTGATATGAGGCCATGGCTTCTCTCTAGATGCATATAAGGTATATCATCTGAAACTAATGATCCCTGAAGACAAGGAGAATACGACATTTATAACAAGTTTCAGGGCATTTTGCTACGTCAAAATGCCTTTTAAGCTCAAGAACACAGAGGTCAAATACCAAATGGGTAATGGGTATTTGCGTATAATAAACAATAAGAAATAATATATGCAAATACCTAGTGCTAACTCATTATTAGGGATATGCACAAGGGATTTGCACGAGGGATGGTGCACGAGGGATGGTGTGGCTCATAACAAGGTGCCTGAATCTTGGCAAAAAAGATCATATGCTCAGGATACTTCTGGCTAACAGTATTTAAAGATGCACACACATATTTCCAAAAGTGCAATAGCTATCAGCTAAACACCACTGTCCATCGAAAACCCCAAGCATAAATAACTTATATTTATGGTGTTTAGTTGTTTGACATGTGGAGAATTGACATCATAAGCCCATTCCCAGCTGGGATAGGATGAAAAATTTCTCTTCGTTGCAATCAATTACTTCACCAAATATATGGAAATGAAGTCCCTAAAAAATACGAAAAAAGTAGCAATCTCATTCGTCTGACAAAACATTTGTTTGCCATTTTGGCATTACCTAAGACAATCATATCATACAACATCACCCAATTTGAAAATGGGGCATTCAACGAATGGTGTCAAGACTTGAGCATAGTCCATAAATTCTCCTCACTAGCACATCCCCAAGCTAATAGACAGGTGGAGGTTATAAACTGCACGCTTGTCCAAGGAATCCAAAAGAGGATAGAGGGAAATCAAACCAGGCGGGTTGAGGAACTACTAACCGCCCTCTGGGATTATTAGACTAAAACCAGAACCCCGACAACATAAACTCCATTCAGTCTAATATATGGCCATGAAGTGATCATCCCTACTAAAGTGGGCATCCCAAGCCCAAGAACCTTCAACTACGGTGTGGACAACAATCCAGAGAACATCAAAGCAAACTTGGACATCCTCGAAGAACGTTGATAGATCACTATAATCAGAGCAAGATATAAGAAAAAGATACCAAGTTATACAACGACAAAGCCAAAATCACCTATTTCAGGATAGGAGACCAAGTACTTCGAAACAATGAAGTTATTATAGCCGAGAAAATAGGGAAACTCTAGCCCAAAATGGAAAGCCCGTACAGAGTTATAGAGGCCAACAAGTCCAAAAGCTACTCCATGAACAGGATAGACATAGCAGCAGTTCCCAATATGTGGCGCACGGCTAACCTTAGGAAATACCACATATAGATATAGGGTTTCTATAAGGATGTATAGTACATATATCATGATATGATCGTAGGCATGTTTTCCTTTTCTAAAAAAGAATTGTATCATCGTGGTTGTACATACATAAATGAAAACATTTTCTTAGAGGCAAATAATTATGTGTCAAACAAGAAAAAACAAACGGATAAATCCCCATCTCGTAACTTAAGCAGGAAAACCATCAGCGGCTTCACACAAATGGCACCTCGCTACTTAAGCTTGAAAATCACCTACGGCTTCGCACAAATGGGCAAATCTTTACCTTGCGACTTAAGAGGGAAAATCACATGTGGCTTTGCACAAATAGGTAAATCTCCACCTCGCGACTTAAGAGGGAAAATCACCTGTGGCTTTGCACAAACGAGTAAATCACCCCCTCGTGACTTAAGCATGGAAATCACCTGTGGATTCACACATACGGTTAATCACCAACTTATGGACTAGAGGAATATAAACACCCGCAACAACAGAAAACCCAAATCAAATGTGAGACTCATCCATTTCATATAAACTGGCTTACTATACAAAAAAAAATTGAAAATGTTCTACAACTTCATAGATATAATTGAGTTACATCTAATTACAAACTATAGCATTTACATCCACAAGCTTTACTAGGCCTAGCTCAAGTAGATGAACTTGTCCCACCCTAAGGGATAGTAGTCCTATTGCTACCCCACTAACCTCTTTCTCCCATTCCAATATACATTCCAGTGAGTAGCCTTATTGCATGTACGTGGGATGACCATGTTGATCTTCTCGCCATATCCTCTCCAACTATTGCACATTGTAAGCTTTCCAATCTTGAATCAAACCAAACTCGGCACAACCAAGTTGACAGTTCATCCATGGAGTGGCGTAATGCAGCATTCTCATCCTCAATACTCTTCACATATGCCCACACATCGGGCCGAATATCGAGAGAAAGTGTTGTAATTATGTGGCTTATAGTTCTAGGAGAAGCAATCCGCCAAGAACTCGTAGCGATTAGGTAGATGATGAAGATAACCCTTCGAGCTAACTCTTAGTGGATAAAATCTAGGCTACAAATTTCCTCCACTAGCTTCTTGTTGATCTATTCTAGCCTCAAGTTTAGAGCAACCGATGAATCATACTTACACTGCCACCCAAAAGTAGACGCTTGTGACAGTTCCATATCCTTCTTGGTAACAACCAGTTTCTCATGTACCCCATCCCCGTGGGCCAAATTATTCTCCAAATTCCTAGACTTGTGCTCCAACTCAGCAACCTTGGTAGCCAGGACCAGCCTCCAGTGCCCTTCTTGACTAAGCAACCTAACCAATTCCATTTGTTGTTGTAGGTTACCATACTCTTATTGTCGGCACACATCCTCCAGATTGTTTATACGCACTTCGTAAGCCTCTCTTCTTCTTATCCTAAAAGGAGGCCAATTCCTTACATTGCACTAGCACATCCCTCACACACCTATCCACGTGACCTATCCACCTTTCCCTATGAATGCCAAGTGAAAAGTCTCTACATAACCTGAAACCTCACTCAAATCATTGAGGTAGTCTTAGATAGCCCCAACGAGGGTAACAACCTCACGCGGCTTGGAAGAGCCCTTGTTGGATTAAGTTTCACCAAGTGGCACTCCCCTCAGAGAACATACACCACCCTAGAAGCAACTTATAAGTCATCGCCAAGCTTGTCCGAATTACACTTTGCCCTAAATGCATTCACGCTATATGAACTACTAGATGCCGACCCAACAACCATTGACAAAGAAAGGGCACTCTCAAACTTATCAACCAGCTTGCGCACAAACCTGACACTTCACAAAAAAAAGAACATATATAAAGGTTTGTCACCAGACACACTGTTGATGGAAGCATAGGAATCACCTACACACGACAATCCCAACCAACTAGCAACCTACGCAGAGACATTTAAAACAAAGGAAAAAATAAGCGCATCGACAAAAGATAACGCCAACAGGTGAAGCACATTAGAATCAAAAACATATTTCATACATTTCCATTTCACCTAAATTCATTATCCTAACAAAATAAAGTGCTTTGCTACAAACTTGATCATCCAGCTCATTATGGGACGGGATGTCATCGTCATCCTGCATCACCTAGCTAATCTCACCTCTATCAACCAGAACATCAAAATAATGATGATGCTCTAGACACAAACGAAACTCATCTAGACTAAGCGTCTGACTTAAGCTCCCCAGGTAGTCCATCAAAGGAAATGAGTTACTATTATTAACCACATTTGCCCATAAAATCATATCCACATGCCTCTTACGCCATCTAAGATTCATCCGTATCTTAGATATAAGTGGCAACTTCTTTACAAGTCCAATATTCGAACCCCGAAAACATTCATACCCATGATATCTAACAAAATCCTGGGTAGCATCAGCAATCTCCAAAATCATGTTGAAGAAACCCCGGGTCTTCATAATCTTATGGAGTAACATCTCCATATACCGTGGAGTGTTAAACCCCACACTTCGCAAACGGGAGTTCTATTCGCACATGCGCACAACCTCCTCTTTAGATAGCTGGAAACGCTCTCGAGTAGCTTCAAGCTCACTCCTTAGGCCATCAGCCTCTCTTGCTTAAGGCTCTAGTTTCTCCAGCGCTTGCAACTTGAGACCAGGATTGCCAAACCATTCACAACCTACAAATGGAGCAAAACTTCACACAAATTCCACCAGGAAACCCACACACTCTAAATACACAACAATGAAAAACATCACCAACCAATGAAATACACTCGTTCACAATTAGATCATTGGGAAGCATGATAACCAGGCTACCACCTTCATCATCAGTTTTACTATGATGACCATGACGAGAATGTCGCTGCTTCTTTGCTAACTTTACTGGCTTGCCTGAAGGACCATCAGCAAACCAATCATGGTTGGGTGATAGTGAATCCCTCTTAAGTCTTCTCTCACCATCTCCTAATCTATTATCACGATCAGTAGCTCACTGGCCAATGTTCGTCATATATGCAACTTTCAAAATCATTCTAGTGTCAACGACCTTGACACCCAGGACCACAAAACTAACACCAGTCTCGCAGCGGGGAACAATAGACCCATCTTTGTACACACGAAGCATATAATATATAAAAAACAAGCAACCAAATATAGGACCACTGCGACTTCTTCAACGGAGACTCGTGGAGGCTGCAAATGAGTAAATTACCTAAAACATCCTCACCTAGTTCGGGCCCCGACCTACTTACAGTAATTCCAGCCGCGCGTCAAGTTCCACTTACCAAACACAGAAGATAGCAAACACGCTACTCAAGGATAAGAACCCTAAACAAAAACCGATGTAATCAAGAGTACGCAAGCTTTAATCTATTAATTCCTCCAGGGATAAGCATGCTACAACTATAGTCTCTGAACCACCTTGCGACTGAAGGATTGTCACCACCCAAAGATAAGTGCCCAAACCAACATCAAGTCCATCATCAGTAGGAAAATCAGAAAACCCTATCACAATCTCCACAACCACCTTGCCTAAGGGACCATCGTTCTGATCAATGACGAATGACAGAATAACCAAGTTGTGGCCATCTCCCAAAGTATCAGTGCAAACCTAACTACCCAAAAACAACATTAAAATGTTCATAAAAGCACACATATGTACTGCCTACCCGAAATGGAAAGTCAATGTTAACTCCGACGACTACTGTGAAGTGGGAAGCCCAAATTTTGGAAAATTCAGCCAAAATCTTAAACTTCACAATTCAAAATCTAGAGAAAATGAAAAAGGAGTAATGTAACAATACTCAATTCCAATGCCTATTTATAAGAGAATTAAACCCAAATCCCATTTTGAGGCGTTCAACCGATGCATCTATCAATCAATCAAGTTGTACATCCAAATTAAAAAAAGCACTAGACAGGTGGAATTTTGAATAATGGAAACGTTTCAAAAACAGAACCCACCATATTGATTACCTTGCTTACGTGGAAACCCCTTCAACTACCTATCCCTCAATGACCACATCAGCTCACCATGTCACAACGAAGAAAATTACCCATGAAACTCCAAGGACATCACAACATGTTGGCAGCTGATGGACGAACATCTCCAATCATCATCTCCAATTTTCTAATGTTTCGCTCCACACCTACTGTTCTACCCCTCAAAACTACGTAGGCCCATCCCACACCGAGGGCAGGCTAACGGGGTCAGTAAAATATTTGTGTAAGCAAAGAGCGAACAACGATTAACAATATCGCTCCGCACATTGTACGTTATCCGCACTGAGAGATATCCAGCCATGGCCACGCAAGTGTCCACCACTCAGCTCACGACTGAAATAACGTGGCCCATGACATATGTGCTCAGAAGAGTCATGCAACCACAACGATGGCCAAGATAAACATGACATGCACATCAGGCGACACCCCAACAATTTAGGGTAGGAAAGGCTATAAATGGACCAAAGCATTAAGAAATCAAGTGACAACCATCAATATGAAAGATTATGCGCAAGTACTCAGTACTAACTTAAGCATCAAGTCTTTTACCCGGATCCAATCCGGAAGATTCATTGAAGGACTAAGGGACACTTGACTAATCACAAATTGGAACCGCCACCATCATTTAAAGGGAATAGCCTCATCAAATAAAGAAAAGAAGTTATCAGTGGGAGTGTGGGTGGATTACCAACATTAGGATCAACTAATGGACTAATTATGGCTCTGTTTGGTTGAGCTTTTAAGTTGTTGTACTTATAAGCAAAACATTTTTTAGTGTTTGGTAAAGTGTTAAAAAACAACTTATTTTGAAAGAAGAAACTATTTTTTTTGGGGGAAAGCAGAAGCTGGTATCCTCCTGCTTTTAAAATAAGTCAACTTTGCTTATAAGCACTGGTCTGCCAAACAGAGCCTAGATCCGGCAAATACTCCTCTTCATGCAGTAATCTTAGCAATCTTACATTGTCTTAGATATGTTAGATAAAAAAAATTGCTCACATGTACATCTGGTCTGATTCACCTCTGGCGGTAAACCAAATCAATGGATGGATAGAACCAACTTTGGAGACTGGGAGTTTAGTCTTTGAAGAAAGTTGATAGAATAGTTGTTCAACCGGCCAATAATCCGGCCCACTATGCACTGAAAAATATTTAATAAAGATATTCACATTTTGATTAAAAAATACCTTTACTGAAGAACTTTAAAGGATGAAGTGTAATTTAAATGTTGCAAATATAATTAGCCATTCAAGCCCACTAGGAAAAACCATAACCAAATATCATGATTCAACCTGTAATACCTTCATAATCACACGCAATAATAAAATGAATAAAATATTGACGATTCTTTAGAAAACAAACCCCCTGCACATAATAGTTCACGAACATCTGCTGCATTTCTTTATAAACCAACACTCACTTATTATGTTGATAACACCACCTCCCTTCTAAAGGGTTACCCCAAAGCAGTATTTTACATATTGCCGGAAGCAACAGATAGTCTAAAGAGCAAGTCATGGTGTTGCAACAAGAGAAAAATTGCTGCAGCGCTCAAAACATTGCAACTTTGATTAAATCGTATACAGCTATTTTAAGATTCTCTATCAAGGGTAATCAATAAAAAAAATACTCAACAAAATTGTATAGCACCAATTATGTCAGGCTGATGGTAGTTGCGTATGATCGTAGAAGGGTTAAGGCTTGCTCTGTGATAGCTCTATTCCTTGCTTGCTTAACCCAGTAGCCAACAACTTCAGCCGCCTGGGTACCGTCTAAACCTTTTTCAAGAACATCTGCAGCCTCAATGAGCTTCCCTTCAGCTAAGAAATTATCTACTTTGTTCATAAG
>JAULKM010149520.1:0-17411 GCA_032355605.1 Rubia tinctorum | reverse complement strand
GAAGGGGAGAGGATTCACGAGGAATGTGTATCCGATGATCTCGAGCTCACACTAGGGAACTCTAGCACCAGGTAAATGTGGGGTACTAGCTTATTCTTCATTTGACTGCACTTTCATTGCATTTACTAGTAAGTATGTAAGTAGTTTATTTTATGCAGATAGGGACTCTGGAATGAATTTCTATCCATTCATTGTATTGCGTTATTGCATCAAACATCGTTCTTCCTGTAAAGATCAATATGGTACTTTCAGACTGGTACACTCTGGATGAAGCCAGTGAAGTTATAATGTAGAATAGGTGCATATTATTCTTTGTTGTATCCCATTTAGTTTTGTTTTTCCCTACTCTTGAGATACAAATAGCTAGATATTCGGTGCAAATAGCTTGGCCATTGATGGTTTTTTTTTTCTTTTTCAAAAACATTTTCCAGATTTTATTTACATCCTTTTGCTCTCCCTTTTTTGGCACATTCTTTTGATCTTTGCTGCGGAAAGTTTGGCAATCAGCAGCACCAAGTCAGAGTGACATGTGATATTGATAAACCTACAACGTGTAATGTAGTTGGAATCGTGTTGATATTTAGATTCGGTTCATTGAATTTCTGGTATGCAACATGTCACAGATTTGGTCCTAAGTTACTATTGTGCAACTTAAATATGCATATTCGCAAACTCTTACGTATCATATCTTGTATCTTAATTACTTGGGAGTGGTTGATCCAGAAACGATAATTTCCTTCATTTGACCCATTTTCAACATATTCTTAAGAAGGGGGAAAAAAGAAAAAAAAAGTGTATTTTTTATTCAAAGTGGTGTAAACTCTTTTTTCTTTCTGAGCGATATATAACCTGTTTCCCCAAACCATACATAGAATGAGAAAAGATAAAGCTAATTTACTTTTAAATTCTAAACTCTCATGAATATGAGCGGAGGGTATATATAGGCTCCTCATGCCGTAAAAAAATGACAATGTCAGCTCTAATCCATCCAAAACATTTTTGGACATGGGCAAAATGATAGGACTAAGACTTTCTAGAATTTGGAATGAAAAAATTAGATGACAGTGATTCCACACTTACACCCTCCACCCCTTCGTGTTGAGAGTAAAGTGTGGATAGACAACCATTTAACTTCTAGACTCCAATACAAAATTGAATGTCAGCTCCAATGCAAAATAGAATGAGCGAAGGTTGAAAATGGATGGCTAAAGTTCCTAATTCCATTTGATGAAAGGGAACATGAGATCTCTTCTTGTCAAGAAATGAAGATCTTGCATCCTTCGGAGGTCTTGAAAGGTTGATGCAGATTATTTTTTGAGAGCCAGTTTTTCTAAGAGGTCCGTAACTTGATTAACTTATCTCGGGGCATAACAAAAGTGTATGGTATTTTGTGTGGCATCAGTTCTGATCTTTCAAACAATATGCCCTATTTCCTAGGGTTCTTTAGATTGGTTGTTGAGGATTTTGCATGCTTATAGGCAGTCAGTCTCAATTGTCCTTGGGTTGTTTGTCCTTTGCACCCATTCCACACCTGAAAGGATGCAGAAAAGTTCAGCATTTAGAGGTGAAAAAGCATTTGCAGGCTGGGATATAGAAAAGTCGACAAATCCTTAGTTATTTCTCATGACACAACCCAGTCCTGCTTTATTCCCTTTGAAGGATGCATCAGAGTTAATTTTGCAGCCTTCATCAGAAGGTTTCCAATTGTGGATGATAC
The DNA here is from genome assembly GCA_032355605.1 of Rubia tinctorum. Lineage (NCBI taxonomy): Eukaryota > Viridiplantae > Streptophyta > Magnoliopsida > Gentianales > Rubiaceae > Rubia > Rubia tinctorum. The sequence goes on along the minus strand of JAULKM010149520.1, from coordinate 15,694 downwards.
GCCTTCTAATCTTTCTTCTTTCTAAGTGAAGATAAGACCAACAGTTCTAAGACTAGCATCAGAAAAGGTGTCTACTTGGTTGCAACTGTTAAATGGAAAAAAGGTTGATCCTTCATGATTTCCCATGCATAGCTCTAGTTCAATGTAATATTTTTCATAAAGGATCGTATTCTTAATCTGTCATAGCTCCCAGCAAATGAGCATTGGGAGATTTACCAAAATTTCCTTCACTAAGGAAGAAACCTTGGTAATATTTCAATGGAATGTAAGTCTTTGTGTAATTGAATAAAAAAAATTCAGAGGGAGGCCCAGACATTGATGAAAATTATCCCAAATGAAAGAAGCATAAGGAAAGCTATTAAAGTAATGGGATAAAGAATCACTATGATCACAATGAACATACTTTGAAGCAATTAGAATTCCCATGTTTTTGTGATTATAGTCAAAAGGTAAGGAATTATTTAGTAATCTCTGAAGGAAAAAGGAATTTTTTGAAGGGATTAGATTGTTCAATACCTTGTACTGGGATCGCTTCTCTTTTGGATCGAGGCAATTATAAGCAGATTTTATAGTAAAAAAAATACTTGTAACTTCTGGTTCCCAAATCATGAAGTCCCTATGATCAATAAATCTGTTTTCTTGTTGAGCGCCATGATGATTTCCATTTCCAAAAAATTATGCAAATATGGAATGAATATATTCTTTGCCTCATAGAATTGTTTTACACGCAGTGGATAGGGGGGGAGGGGTTGTCCTGATTGTTCCATCTGTTTATCAATGGACCAACACTTGTCCAGTTAGCCACCCAGAAGGTAGATGCTCCATTTCCTAACATGACTTGGGAATTATCTTCGGAAAATACCATAATCCTCCTATATCTAGCCCAGGTATCCGAAGTCCTCTTATTTTTGGGGATTTTTCACATGAGTTTGGACCACAGAGATTGTCCTCATTGTAATTTTCACCAAATATTGAGGGAGTAGGAGTCAATGGTTGTGTTAATGTCCCCAATCTCTAAAGCATTCTCTAATGTTGGAAAAACTATCCTAGCCCACCCTATCCAATGTTTTTTATTACCTTGTTCAGATTTTCCCCACAATAAATTACTAAGCTTAGATACAATTTTTTTCGCAATGCATTTTGTTGGAGCCGTTACGGCCCACACATATTGGGGAATGACCAATAAAACATTCTTGATTAATATCAAGCTACCCCCAGGTGAAAACAAAATATTTTTTCAATTGTCTATTCTATCACTAATTCTATCCAAAAGGGTGTAGAAATGTTTGTTCAACTTTCTATCCTTATAAATTGTGATACTTAGATAGGAGAAAGGGGTGGTACCCTAATATATCCCAGTTAGAGTCCTAATCCTGTTGAGTTTTATTGAGCTGATCTTTCCCGGTAGTAAGATATTTTTGAGAAATTAATTCTTTGACATGGTACTCTCTGATAGATCCCAGTAACAGTCATAAGGTTTTGTAAGGTTTTCTTTGCATCTTTAATAAAAAGAACAATATCATCTACATATGACAATTGGGTGAGCTGCTCAGTACCCCTGAGAAGGCTAAACCTTTTCAAGTTCCCATTTTGAAGCTGAATTTTGATGTTTCTAATAAGTAATTCAGTTAAAATGTCAAAGAGAAAGGGGGATAAAGGGTCCTCCTCTTTGAGTCCCTTAGTAGGTTTGAAAAAATCATGAGCTACCTCATTTATAATCGAGAACCAAGCACCACTCAAGCTGTTCATGATGAGTTTCACAATGTATCCATGGAACCCTAACTTAAGCAACAAAGTGTTTAGAATAGTCCATGACACCTTATCGAAGGCCTTCATCATATCTAATTTTAGTATGAGGTTCAGACTTTCAGATTTATTATCGAGCATTCTAAAGGCCGCTTTCATTATTAGAATGTTGTCAGTTATATCCATGTTAGCTAAAAAGGCTGATTGCTCTTCAGAAATGATTAATTCTATGACTGGTTTGATCCTATCAGCCAGAATCTTTGCCATTATTTTTTTATTGAAGTTTGAAAAGTTGATCGGCCTGAATTAATAGAATGTGGCTGGGGTTTTAGTTTTGGGTATCAATGATATCAGTGTGCTCCCTGGATCTTTGGGGACAGGTGATCCCAATTGGAAATCCAAAACAACATTCCACACATCAATCTTTATCACATGTCAATATGTCCTATAGAAACTCCCGGGAAAGCTATCCTGGCCTGGGGCTGCAGTATCACTGAGGTCAAAAACTGCAGCCTGTGTTTCTTCTAAGGTGACTGACTCCATCATTTTATGTTTTTAGAGTATTTTTAATTTGATCTTAAACTGGATAAATTGTGTGATCTCAGTTATCAAATAAATTTCTAGTCTATGTGAGTGAAAGAGCCATATTTTGATGTGTGAGGAACTTAAAACAAGTCCGAAGCCTAAAGTTTTTTGAATATCAATTTTCATATCAATGTTTATCTAAGGCTCAATGATTACCAACATGTGTAGCCTCAATTTATTACATAAACATTTGAGTCTAACCTTAGAGGTTAGGATGCCTCTAGCATTCCAAACCAGCAGTTTAACTGTCATTAAAAGCCTTTTTCTTTAAAGCTAACCTGATACTCCGCTTAGGAGGCTGATTGGAGTTCTTTAGTAGGCTTTCCAGAAGGTCCAAAGAATTATTTTCATTCCCATGTTCCCCATCTCTGTTCCAGATTATGTTAGCTTGTATCGGGTTGATTCCTTGCACATGATAAAAGGCATGCTTAGAACTTGAATTAACTGCCAGCTTAGTGGATAAAATGTTATGAGGAAGGGAGTAGTTTGTGTGCTTAGAGCACTGAGTATCATCTGAGAAAGTAGGCTGGTTATGTTCTTTGGGAGGAGATGATGGTGCTGTGTTGTAACTTCTATAATCTATTGTGTATTCTGGGATCAGATTTCCAATTTGAAGACATCCTTATTATCTTGTTTGCCTTGTGGAGTGTCCAAGACTTTTTTAGGTTGAATATGAATATGTTGTATGTTTGGCTCAAGGTTCTGCTTTGTATGTTGCTTCAGGGTTCTATTAGCTCGGCCCATAGAGTCATCGATGTTGATATGATTGTTTCTAGGATGAGAACTGTGCTCAACTTCTGATGTAGAAGTGATCATCTTTGTGGTGTGAGATTTTTGCTGTGGAACCATATGAGCACATTTTGGCTTCTCTATCAGTTCATAATGGCGTTCATTATTAGTACATTCTTCAAAATCTCGAAGGATTGCGAATTTGTTGAAATTCGATGGTAAGGAGGGGCTTGAGGGGGAAGAAGATGATTTTGGCACAATATTAACTGATGGAGATGTAGACCTATTTAGTTGTTGGGGTGCAATTACTTTTTTGGAAGCTGGGGCATGAGTTTCTTTAGCAGCTGGGTTGTGAGTGTGATCGGCACCAAGAAGCACGTGTTTCCTAATGCATTTATCACATTTGTTAATAGATTTTGTATGGTCGATTTCTAGATTTAAGTAGGTTTACATTACAAGGGATTTAAATAGTCTTTGTTTGTCTTCTTGTCTAAATCCCTTGTTTGGTATATTATTTAGATCTAATGGAGTCTACGTCCTTACGAGCATCTAGATCCTATTTTGTGAGCTTCATTGTAGATTGATCGTAAGCACTTCAGAGTAATTTAGTGAAGGCCATTCGCTAGAATAGTAGTAGATTGTAGAAGACCATTCGCAAGGATGGTATACGACTAAAGGCCATGAGTAAAAATGTGGTAGAAGATAGAAGGGTTGAAGAAGGAAGACAAATAAGTGGATTAATTTTAATCCTAGAGTTGTACAGAGTAATGGGAACGATCTGAGAAGAATCAGCATTCGAGGGTGGTACCGTTGGATTCATCTTCTCGAGTGCTATAAAATTGACTACAAGAATTTACAAATCAGATCAATGGTTAATCCATAGCAGAGCAAATAATATTGAAGGAAAAAGCCAAGTTTCAAAAGCGTCAAAGACTAGCACAACCCGTATCAATTTCACGGCCCATGTCAAACCCATGCCAAACCAATATCTGAGGCAACTAAATCCTTGCATGGGTCGTGTGCTTTTTCATGGCCCGTTCACCAATATGTTAAAGATCCAGACCTCCAGTCGCGTCCTGCAAGCCTATGCACTACCCGCGCGCTTAGAAGAAGAAAACTACGAATCTTGTTCGTGGCCACAAAGTATTGCATAGGCTATGCACTCAGTACACCCGGGGAGCAGCTCCAACCCATGAACCGTGTACTTTTTCACGGGCCATGTTCTTTTGCTTGGCCAGTGCCGATGTGGCACTAGTGGGGACCTTAGGGTTTCACTAGTGGAAGCCTTAGGGTTTCATTGGGGTTTCCTTCAAACTTGGGCCTTTAAAGCCCCATTTAGCTTATCCTATATAAGGAGTCTTTAGTCTCCTGGGGTTAAAAAAATAGGCATAATGTAGATTTTACTTCTTGGTAGGTAGGAAGGAAGATGAGAGTTCTCTCTCTAGAGTTCGTCTTCTCTTTTCTTTCTCTTAGTTCTTAGATCTATGGCATTTAATTCAATGAATTCCAAGGATCTATTAGTTGTAGAGTAGTTTCTTTGTTTGGGGATCTAATTTGTATTCATGACTTGGTAGAGATTTTGTGAGATTTTAGATTACCCTATCTTATATGTGTATGAATATTATGCTTGATTTGCTCTTTACATTCTTAAAGTGATGTAAGATAATGTTACTCTTTGATACACTATTGTAGTATGTAACATGAATCGTGCTAGGCTTGTTGCCCTTGGGAGTGTCCGGTTAAGATATGCAGGATCGCGAGTCCCGGCTATGTCAGTATGTGTACATTGTCCGTAAGCACCAAATTCGCACGAGTGTATGCCTACTCTAGACTGGGTCAGGAATCTTGATAGATAATGCATAATGGTTTGTTGCAACTAGGGTTGTAGTGTAGCGACCATTTTCGTTTCAACCCTAGAGTCATCATGAGATTCCAATTTCTCTGCCTCTATAGGTTTAGGTAGAAGCGTCCATAGTGGAGGCCCAAGATGTAATTATTTAGGATAAAGAGGAGCGTGTAATGGTTGGACTCTTTTACACACTTTCCTAATTATTGAGGTGATGTTGATAGAATAAATGTGAGAACCTTTGTGGAAAGACATTGGGAAGTTTTGAATATCAACCACACTATTTGACATAGACATTGGGATCAGTTTATACGTTTTCTATTTGATAGAATCTAGGATCAAAACCATATACCAGTCATGTTACACAAGCATCCCCAAGCCTTAGCTTAATATAGTTTTTTCTTTTATTTTTCATGTTCAGTAGTTTATAGGCAAACCCCCACCCCCAAATCATGTTTGGGACACTAGCTATTCTTGACACACAATTGGAGTGACGCCCCATTATGAGTCTTGCGTAGTTAACTTCTGAATCCTAGCATCTCTGTAGACGATCTTGGACTTGCCACTAGTTACTCTTTGGTAGTTGGTAGTGAGTATGGGAGCAACACTATAAATTCTTATCTTTGCATCCCAGTGCTCCACTGGTTAGTAGATCTCCTGTAAAAAAATTTGGTTTGTTAGCGAACCCACGAAGTGCGGGTTAGAGTGTTCTTACAGAAAGGTGCATCCACAAAAAGAAGTGTATTGTCATCTCTTAGGAGCTTGGGGATTTCATATAGATTATGCCTATGAGTAAGGATGGGCTGCAGATGCATATTGGCTTCTTGGGAATAACTATGAGTGTAGGGTTGTTGGTTATCAGGTACCCTTGAGGTAGATTGATTTACTTGCTCCTTATTTTTCCATATCCCTAGAGTAGAACTGTAGACAACATTTTGACTCTTGCCCCATTTTGGCTTATTCTTCACTATTTGCAAACCACTGTGGGCAGTGGTATCATTAGATTTACACTCCTTGACAAAATGAACCAACTTATGACATTTCAAACAATAATATGGAAAATATTCATAAGAGATGTTATAAGATTTATTTTGTATAATGAGCCAAGTCTAATTTACTTAGGCCTCTCCTTAGATACGTCTGTTTCTACGCATAAAAGAATTGTAGAGGGGCAGGTGAGGTTCCTAATTGGGGCATCAAAGAATAGTAAATTGCCAAGAGAGGTCCCTATATCCTTTAGAGCTTGTGGATAGAAGAAATACACTGTTGGGAACTCTACTGTAAGCTAGATTGGCACCAAATATGATTATTCTTCGTAGTCAAAATCCTTGGTTAATTTAAGGACCTTCATTATGCTTCCACCCAATGACCAGGATCTCTTGAGCCAACAACAATTGTAGTCGTCATGGGCTTCAAAGGTGATTATGATGTGGCAACTATCCATGCCTGCTAGGTTAGCTTGGCCCTTAAATCCTATTGTATGAAATTGCTTTATGGGGAATTCCATGGATGGCCTGCCCCGACCAAACTTCCCAATTAGGGCTTTGGAAAAGGGGATTGAGAGGATGTCTACTTCTGGGTCAGGGTACATAATGACTATTTCACCTTTGTAGTTGAAAGATGGGTGTAGGGGAGGGACATCAAGGTCGATTATGGGTGTTGGTTGTTTGAGTGTGTTAGTGTAGTTCATGGGTGGCAGTTGCAGCTGTGAATGAAAAGAGACAAAGACGTTATATAGTGTTTTAGAGACGTTATATAGTGTTTTAGAGAGGGACGAGAGAGATGAGAGAGAAAGCGCTTGCTAAAGTTAATGTCTCCACCTGCCTTATATTGATACAAGAATTCAGAAATTATCAAATAAGAGAAATATATAAATTGAAGACAGAGACTCTTGTTCTTCAGATCTTTTTTGTTTAGTTCAATTCAATAGAAACTTAATTTGATAAAATTTAGCTTAATTTAATCATATTATTACTATTTTCAGTTCAATTCAATTCATCTCTATTTAGTAAAAATAAGTTTCAGAGAACGTGATCAAAGTTTTGTATAAGACCGTCTTATAGCGAGATTGAGGTTTAAAGTGTAATTTATAGAAGTTTTTGTTGGATGTGGATCAAAATGAAAACTAACTTTTGTTTTAGGGTCTTATTTAAAAAGTTTATGTAAGTTTAGGGGTTGAATTGCAATGAGATAGAACTTCTATTTTCTTCGGTGAATTGGACTCGTCCGATCATCGTTCTCGGCTGCTTCAACTTCTACAACCTCAATCGTTTTTGCACGCCGCTTCCTTTTTTCATCACTAATGTCCGCTTCCTTTTGTTGTTAGCTTCACGCGTTTCATATTGAAATTTTTTGTTGGAGTTGGGTGTCGGAGCTTGGATGTTTCATCATTGAAAATTTCAAATTTTGGAGGGGATTTAAGTTGGGATTCCATAATTTGGTTTTCAAAATTCAAATTAGAGGGGATTCATAGAATGTACGTTTCTAAAGAGAGGTAAAGTTCATGACGGAAGCGATATTCATGGCAAAATTCCGTTCATGATATTTCGATAAACTTCTGGTTGTCATCGCCATTGAATTTCGGAGGTGGCAGATCATGGGTAGGGTTTAGGTGATTCGAGTAAGGTTTGTGTGGATCGAGTCGGGTTCAGTTAGTTTTTGGGCGTGGTGTTTATTTTTTGCCTCTGTTATGAGTTTTGAGTCTGATTTTTTAATCCATAAATATATTTTTTGGAGACGTATTAACTTTAATTAATTAAAACTTCAAACCATATCAACTATACAATCCTACTACTTTGCTAATACTCTTCTATCACGAGTTTAACATAATGTTCTATGATCTTTGGCACCTCCCATCTTCTATACACTACTGGAAAATAGGTACTTAGGCACCGGTACATTGCTTGGGGGGTACCTGAACCGTTGCTAAGAATATGTAAGGCACAGGAATTATGACAAAATTGTACAAAACGGTGCCGTTGATGATTATCAGCACCAGAATTTGGCAACCAGTGGCCAAAGTCGGTGCCATACATAAGAACTAGCACCGATACCGATGAAGGGTATGCAGGGGACCGGTGCTGGGATGGTTTCCAGCTGGGCAATAGTGTTTTTGGCTCCAAAAAATGGAGGGAAAATTATAGCACAGGTACGAAGCAGTGTGCTAGTTCCTATGTAAAATTAAAGCACCAAATTTCATAATACCGGTGCCTGAAATATGGGGCCCATATCGCGGTTGGATGAAAATGTTTATATGTTCAGCACCAGTTTTGTTAAGAAAAAGAAACCGATGCTTAAATTGACGAAATAGTCATTTTGGCGGGTAATTTTTTGAGGGAAATATTCAAGAACCGGTATGTAGGAAATATACCAGTGCTGGAAGAGCATTTAATGCTTACCTACCACTATTTATTGGTGGGTATAAAGTGAGATTTTGGGGAGGGAAACTCATTAATGGTGTTTTTGGGAGGATTTTGTTATTAAATGCTCCAATGAAGACCCACAAAGGTTAGGTTTTAAATTGTTTGGCATGCTATTAATGATGTAATATGTTAGAAATGGTTTGTATGCATATATTTTGTGTGTTTGATCATTTTCATGATACTTGCATTCATGGAAGAAATATGATTTTTTTTCTAGATTTCTTGATGTCTTTAATATCTTGTTTAGGAATGTGAAAATGTTGGGTAAGTTTTAAATGCTGTGGTCCGAGTTGAACGTAAGGTTTTTCCGAATTTATTTTGAATGTTTAGAATCTTGCATAGTCATTGTCATTGTTTTGAACTATAATTGTCCTACATTCGTTAATTTGTAGAGATGGAACATGCAATAGAGAGGCGTAAGCATGTGTATTGCAACGTTAGTTGGTTGAACAAAGAATATGTTGATTTCGTGGATGAATTTTTAGAGAACACATTTGGAAGTGAGAAGAGAGTGTTACTTGCTCGTCGTGATTGCAAGAATCATGACCGTGTTGGTTATAGAGACATCATGAAACTTCACTTGGTTCTGATAGGGTTTAAAAAATATATTTGGTTTGGACGTTTCATGGTGAGAAGGTACCGCCTGAGGTGGTTGTAGGTAGTGGAGGAGAGTGTTTTAGAGACTTAAATTTAGATGATATGTGTGAGGAGGCTGTCGATTAATTTACGGGGAGTCCCGAGGTTTTGTCAAATTTCTTAGGTGAGAAGGATGGGCCGTTGTATCCCGGTTGCAATAAGAGGGATACAATGATGTCATGTTTGATGGAATTGTTTAATATGAAAGGTGTTGGTACATGGAGCGACACTAGCATGAACAAGTTGCTAAAGTTCTTGAATGAGATGCTTCCATACGGTAATAGGATACCGGACAGCCTCTATGAAGCGAAGGGGATTCTTTGTCTGATGGGATTGGAGTATACAAAAATACATGTTTGTCCGAATGATTGTATTTTGCACAGGGGTGAATTGGAGGAGGTGGCATTCCCCGTATGCCATGTGGCATGCTACAAGAAAAGGAGAAATTTGGTAGTTGATGGAGAAGTTGTCGTAAAATTAAGGAAACGTGTTCCTGCAAAATGCATGTGGTATCATCCAATTATTCCCCGGTCAAAGAGGTTGTTCAAGAATGCCGATGATGCAAAGAACATGACGTGATGCATGAGAAGGGGTTCTCCTTAGGACGGAGTGATTCGTCATCCAGCTGATGTTGATCAATGGAAGAGATTTGATAAGTGGTATCTGAACTTTGCAAGTGAGCGAAGGAACTTGAGGATGATTTTGTGTACTGATGGAATGAACCCATTAAGCAACATGTTGTCTAGGCACAGTTCATGGCCGGTAATGCAGGCCATCAACCTTCCACCGTATTTGTGTATGAAGAGGAAATATGTGTTGATGCCTCTGTTGATTTCTAGTCCAAAACAGCCCATAAATGACATCGATACGTATTTGGGACCTTAGATAGATGATTTGAAGGTTCTATGGTCTGAAGGTGTCGATGTGTTTGATGGTTTGAGGGGATCTGTGCTCAATTTGAAGGCAATGCTTTTTTGTACCATACATGATTTTCCAGCATACGGAAATCTTTCAGGTTATGTGGTGAAGGGGCACAATGCGTGTCCCATATGCGAAGAGTCCACAGATTACCAACAGCTGAAGAATGGTCGCAAGACAGTGTACTTGGGTCACCGGAAATTCCTCTCAATGAAGCACAAGTTGCGTTAGGATGCATTTCAGTTTGTTGGTGGGAAGGAGGTGAGGAAGGCGCCAAGACCATTGAAGGGGGTTGCTATACACAACAAGGTGAAGAAATTGAATGTTGTTCTAGGGAAGAAGGTGAAGAAGGTTGGTACAACGCCTGATGGATCGTGGAAGAAGAGGTCAATTTTCTTTGATTTACCTTATTGGGAGCATTTAGAGGTTCGACACTGTTTGGATGTAATGCACATTGAGAGAAATGTGTGCTAGAGTTTGATTGGTACCTTACTTAACATTCCAGGGAAGACGAAGGATAACTTGAATGCGTAGAAGGATTTGTTGGAGTTTGGAATTTGGTTCAACCTAGCCCCAGAGGTGCGAGGGAAGTGAACTTACCTTCCCCCTGCCTCGTACAATCTGTTAGTGGATGAGAGAAGGTCGGTTTGCGAGTGTATCCAAGGGATCAAGGTACTATCCAGATACTCTTCTAATTTTATTCACTTTATGAATGATGATTTGAGTATGAATGCCTTGAAATCCCATGATTGTCACGTTCTCATGCAAAAATTGTAGCATGTTGCCATCTTTGATGTTATGGAGGAGGATATGAAGTTTAGCATTATACGGCTGTGTTTCTTCTTCAAATCCATATGTCAGAAGAATATAAGCAGGGAGACGCCTGATGTGTTGGAGCCGGAGGGTTTTTTTTATTTATTTTTATGTCAGTTGGAAATGTAATTTCCTCCATTATTCTTTGACATCATGGTTCATCTAGTCATTCATTTGGTTTGGGAAATTCATCTATACGGTCCAGTTGGCATGCATTGGATGTACCCTTTCGAGCGGAACATGAGGGTTTTCAAAGGTTATGTTCACAATCATAGCCGAACGGATGCGAGCATTGTGCAAAAGTACGTGACCAAAGAGATAACTGAAAATTGTACCGTGAAATTAGTAGGTAAGAAATCGGTTGGATTACCGGAACAAGTGCACTTTGGTAGGAAGAATGGGGTTGCACGTTCTAAAGGTATACTTCATACACCCTTCTATGCTGAGTTGATGACAGTTCACCTTTACATTTTACGAAATAGCAACAAGACTGCAATCTATGTTGAAGAGCACACCTCGTATTTTCAAGAACTATATCCGGACTAGCCTTCGAACAATATACAACTAGAGCATTCATCCACATTTATGAATTGATTTTATAATTATTGCAATGTGGATGACGTGCCTAGTAAACTTCGTGCCTTTGCAAGAAGGCCGAACTGCACTGTCAGAAGATAACAAGGGTAAGATATTAATGGATTCGATTTTGCAACAGTTGAAAAGGAAAACAAGAGCACGACGCAGAACAATAGAGTTTACATTGAATCTGAATCGATGTGGCAGTCTAGCAAACAAAATACAAAAACCCTATCGTGGCAGTGATGGCCTTTTATGGGGGTGATTGAGGAAATTTGGGAGTTGGACTATGTTGAGTTCAAACTTGTGGTTTTCAAGTGCAAGTTGTTTGATAATGGAGCCGGGTTTCGTACGGATAAACCCATGAGTTTCATATTGGTGGACCTTAATTGAGTTGGGTTTAAGGATGACAAGTTCATCTTAGTTGCCTAGGCATGACCGGTTTTTTATGTCCGGGATCCTAGCAACAAGAAGTGGCATGCCATCAAACATGGGAGGAAGTTCTACTTCAAAGAGGAGATTGATTGGCCAGTCCGAGTAGAATGTCCAGATTTCCCATATGTATTTCCAATCTTGGAGAATGTGGGTGGAGGTTTAGTAGGTGGGTGGAGGTTTAGTAGGTAGAAGGTCACATGGCGATGGATTGTAGGTTGATGAGAGTGGTCAAATTGTGGGGGGTGATGTTGTCTTGAAAATGAAAAGATAGGTGCATATTATGACCATAAATGTAATTATCGTTATACTTTTGTGTCCTCGTGTGTGTGCTATCTATTCACCACAATGATGTTAATAAATGTATTTGCATTTTCCTTGTCAGTGGTGTATTGTTGCTCGTTCCCCCTTTCTGTCAACTCTTTAGAAATTTTTATTGGTTAAATTGAAATGAAGCCCATCACTGGTTTGTTGATAAAAAACCGGTGTTGTAGAACACGGTATGTGCTATGTTTCATGTAAGGTACTAGTTTTTGTGTACACAACACTGGAATATAGACCGGTGCTGTTGACTTAGAAAAAATTATTTGACTTTGCTCTCGGGTTGGGAAAATGATATGAAAAAATAATTCGAAGCAGCCATAATCAGCTGCTATTCTAAAAATGGGCACCGATTTTGTACAAACAAACACCGGTTTTTATACCGGTACTGCGTACTTAGAAAAAATTATTTGACTTTGATCTCAGTTTGGGAAAATGATGTCCAAAAATAATTCGAAGCAGCCATAAGCAGTTGCTATTCCAAAAATGGACCCCGGTTGTCTACAAACCAACACTGGTTTTTTTTGCCGGTGTTACATACTTAGATAAATTATTTGACTTTGCTCTCGGGTTGGAAAATGACATCCAAAAATAATTCAAGGCAGCCATAAACAACTGCTTTTCTAAAAATGGGCACCGATATTGTACAAATCAGCACCGATTTTGTACAAATCAGCACCGATTTTTATACCGGTGATGCGTACTTAGGAAAAATATTTCTCTTTGCTATCTGGTTGGGAAAAGCTTGGAAAAAATAAATCAAGGCAGCCTTAAGCAGCTGGTTTACTGCATCCATGGCATCAATATTAAGCATTTGAGCATCGATTCTGATATCATTGCCATGTACTTTGAATATATTTCGTTTGATTGTTCACGGGTTCAAAATAAATTATAAAAATTCATTAGTAAGCCGCTTTAAGCAACTGCTATTTGAAGTACTAGTACCGGTTTAAGAGCTTCATACAAGTGCTAACTTTTTAAAGTTACAATTAAATAGGAAAATTGACAGGGTCTTAGTCTTATTATTCTACAAAATTATTTATTATTAATTCATTTTTTTAAAATATTGGTGGATTATCATGCTTTTAAATTGAATTTATAGTGGTAAAGAAATATGATTTTCCGTTAATAATTCCAAACATTTTTTCACAATTTAGTCTAGGACATGTACTATTGTTTTTAAATTTATACTATTGAAAATTAATTAATTTAAAATTAATTAATTTTGGATATAATTACAAGAATCAATAGTTTTAAATCAACGGTTAAGGTGAAACTTAGTTTTGGGCAACACTGCAATTTCTTAAAATGTTGCACTTGTTTTCTATGATCAGTTTTCAAGATGTTTCAATTACCCAATGAAGTCATAATCGCGTAGTTATGATCATACAATACTCAATTTCACTATTGAATTGCCAATTTCTAGTCTTTCCAATTTCAAGATTCTTGAAGAGACCTAAGTTCAAAAAGAAAAAACTTCCCTTGGTGGTCCAAATTCAATTTCGATCTGATGAAATCATACATCATGGGACCCTAATGTCAATTTCTAGACTGAATAATATTTTTTTGGCATATTTGGCGGAAAAGACTCACCAAGAAAACTTCTAGTTTTGACATCCTAACTTCTAAGTGATCTAGAGTAAGATACTCTAAGATATGTACTAGCGGTTTACCAAATTCTATTAAAAATGACATTATATTTTAAACCATATATTAACCCAAGAATATACAATATGCAGTAATTTGGCTACAGAAAAGAAGGTGTAGTTTAGTTTTGGGCAACAGTGTTATTTTAACAAAGATCTAATCAGAGCGTTTTTGCGTATCCATCGGACACAAAATCGAAAAACATGTTCTATTGACTGTTGAATTGAATATTTTTCATTCCAATTGCATGTAAAAAATAGTCGACAAAACTTCCCCCCTAAAGAGGGATTTAAATTAAATACCGATCATTGGAGTTGTGATGTTGGAGTATTGCTTGTGATGTTGGACTGTTTGATGTACATTATGTGGTGTTGACTAGTGTATGAATTTCAATATGTAGATGCCTCCAAAATCCAAAAATGTGGTCGGAAAGAGGAAGAGGGCCGTCCCTCTGCCAAAACAAAAGAAGGTGGAGAACAAGGAAGTTACTTTTGAAGCCAAACTAGAGGAGGTTCCACCGTGGTACCCCTCATAATTCAATTTGAGGAAGATCAAGCAGATGCTAATGGTTCTCTCGAGGTGGAAGCTCACAAAGAGGATGTGGGTGATAGCGAGGACAAAACCCTACGTGATCCAGGTAACGATGACATCTCCAAAGTTGGCGGGTGGAATGGGAAGCAGTTCGACAAGTTTGAGATTGGCAGTTGGTGTAGGGAACGAGAGACGACTACTTACCAGTCGGTCATATTAGCCAAGGAAAAAGATCTCGTCTCTGTCACCTTCAAGGAAGTAGAGGGTCAGTTGATTTGTGTCAAAAACCAGAGCGCATGAACTGGGTATTGCAATTACTCATTTTGGAGGAGGGTCTAATTTGGTACATGGATACACTGGCCAGACATCCCGAATGATGTGAAGGAAGAAGCGTGGAGAGACTTTAAGGTACAAAAATATTCCATAATACTAAATTTATCAATGACTAATAGTTAATTACTATTAAACTATATATCCATGCTCCTAACTTGCCTAATTTATTCACTACCATTGCAGTCAAGTTACAAATTCGAATCTAAATTGACTGAAGCGCTATGGAGCAATTTGAGGAAGACTTGGACCTGCAAGGAAGGCGACGAACATCGCAACTGGAAATCCAAGGTGGCGATCAAGTACATATGGTTACTACCCAACAACAAAGTTCAAAAATAAAAGCCAAGGGAAAATTACCGGTGGATGGACGAGGAAGAGTGGAAGAAGTTCGAGGACCACAGAAGGACAGAGGACATGATAGTAAGTAAACATATTAAATGACATAATAAATAGTATTTAAACTAATTCACTGTATTAATAACTAACCTTTTTTTGGTAATTTTAAAAAAAAAGGAGAATAGCGACTATTCGAAGGAAAATAAGTACACACATCACACCGGACCGAAAGGGAACCGGGTTAAAAAGGAGAAGCTGATAGAGAAATTAAAGGAGAAGGAGAGGAAGAGGCTTTGGGTCCAGGGATACACGAAAGAGGAGATTGAGGCAGAGATAAGTACAAAGAATTTCAAGCCTGACAGATCCCTAGTCTACTTGGAGTCGAACAAAAAAAGGACAAGGAATATGCAACCGATGAAGTCAAGGCCATAGAGGAAACTATCGTAAGTGTCCAAATTGTTAAAATTTCCATATTTAAATAGATTGATATTCATCACTACTAACAGAATAATATGACCCGCAGTTGAGGATGAACGAAAAAAGAAGAAGGGAGCCCTAGAGTTGGGTCCAGGCGAGGACATCTTGATCAGAGCAACTAGGAAAGGAATCATCCTAGTATGTACAGGGGTACCAAAACCTGACTGCCAACATCGATTGCTATCCCAGGAATAGCAAGATTCATGGGAGTTAGTTGCTCTTCATCCCTAAAGAAGGAGGACAAGAAATCTTTCGCTCAGTAACCGGTCGTAAAGGCGATGATCTCCTACCTCGAGCAGTTGGTCAAAGACATAACTTCAGCTGGGGGATTAAATATACCCGAAGG
>JAULKM010149519.1:0-33902 GCA_032355605.1 Rubia tinctorum | reverse complement strand
AAACCCCTTATGATGTAAACCTACCTAAATATAGCAATCTTGCAACAAAAACATAACAAAAGAGATGTTAAATGCTTAGGAAAACACATGCAATTGACGTCTCATCAACCCCGGTACTTACCAATATCTACCATTCCTGGTTGTATAGTAGTAGAACCGGGAGCAACATACAAATGTCTTCTATGACGATCCCCTCTCAGCTTAGTAGATCTCCCGTGAAAAGGTTATTTATTTGCGACGTCGAGAGGGGGCAGGTCATCTACCAACTTCCTAAAACCAATCATAATACCAAAACAAAACAAAGAAACACCAAAAACACAAAGGAATCACGAGATGAAAAACTCCTAAGTGTTCACTACTCCCTCCTGCACACTTGAACTTTGCAATGTTCCCAATGCAATGAAAAAACATAACTCCTATACTATTAATAATTTTTTAAAGAGGCTACTTAATTTTCTCTCTCTAACTAGGGGTAATTTACACACATTCGACTATGTACTTTCCCGATTTCTCAAAAACCTTGATTCAGTGATTCACCCAGCTAAGGGCAGATCGAGAGACCTAAAATTGGCAAAGAAAAACACAGAGCAGTGTGCGGATTGAAGTAGGGGATAAGTTGAGAAATGAATCTTCTGCTAGGGTTGATGATTTTAGGAAATGAAAGCTTGAAATGGGTATTAAACAGACACGAGTATAATAGAGTGACTCTAATTGCAAGCGGTGTTGAAGTTGCAACTCTTGAATTATTTGTCAAGAGAAAATTGCAAAAAGAGGAGAATATCGTGGGTTCAAAAGTGGAGAAAATAGAGGGTAAGAGACTTTCCTGGGGTGACCGAATGGAAGATGAAGGAAAAACCTAGAGCAAATTATTTACAAATGATTTGAAAGAGGTGAAGTATTATGATCCAATCGTTGTAGAAGGAATAGAAAAGGGAGAAATTACAAATGAGGAGGTAGAAGAAAGCATGAAACAATAGGAATCAATAGCATTTTGCAAGGTGCTGTGGAGTAAAGCAGCATTCAAAGTCATTGAGGATTTTTTCCAGAATCTGGGGGAAAAATAGCTAAAGGTATGGATTGTTGAGAAGGGCATTTTCTTTGTGAAATTCATATCTAATCATAATAATGTGGGTGGGAAACAACACTTGAAGAAAACTAATCCTCCAGATGATATTTAACTGGCTTAGCTGGAATTTCAGGGGTTTAAATAAAAGTAGCAAGCACAGACTGGTGAGGAAGTTCCATTTATAGAATGGAATAGGACTACTAGGGCTATAGGGAAAAATCAAAAATGAAAAACAAAAGAAGTTTGGAGAAAAATTGGATTAGACTGGGAACTAGTAACAAATGGAGACATATTATAAGGTGGAAGAATTTGGGTGGCCTAGACCAAAGATGCAGTTGATGTTTAAGTGCTGGAAAGAGGGGATTAATGGATTGACTTAGATTGCATGATCAAATCTACAAATCAGAAATGCTATTGTACAGTTATCTATGGATTCAACGCTGCTCAAAAAAGAGAAACAATTTGGAGTTACTTGAAGAAACATGGAAAAAATATAGACCATGGTTGATGATGGGAGATTTCAACACTCCACTGGATTTTAATGACAGATTAAGGGGAGTACCAGTGGAGGAAAAAGAAACAACTGAATTACCAAAAATGATGGAAGAATTGGAGACAATAGTGATCAAAACTACAAGAGAACGGTATACATGGAGTAAATGAAGGGTAGCTGTTGACAGAATTGTAAGCAAGATTGACAAAGGGATAGTAAACTAGGAATGGCTAGAGAAAATGAAAAGAGTGTACTTAGAAGTGAAAGAGGATCCATTATCAGATCATATACCCCTGGTCATGAAGTTTGATGGAGATACAGTAAGGCCTAGAAAACAATTTAGATATTTTAACCTATGTGTACTTTCACCAGCCTTTGAATGAACTGTTTCTCAGATTTGGAAAAGCAAAAGGAATAGCAATTTGACTGAGGTGGCCAAAACATAAAAATGCCTGGACAAACCACTGTCCAGATTGAATTTCGAGGAGTTTAGGGCAATTGGAGAAAAATTGGAGAGATGTAAAGGGTTATGGGCTTGAAGTTCAAACAAAACTAAATGAAGATCCCCTAAATGTGGAACTCTAGGAGGGGGAAATAAAAATCAGAAAAGAGAAGGATAGATTGCAAGAAGCTGAGTACAATTTTCTTTAACAAAAAGCAAAAATTCAGCGGTTGAATGAAGGAAATAGACCCACAAAATTGTTCTATGAAGCTCTTAAATCAAGGCAGTATAAAAATCAAATCATTTCCTTAAATACAAGAGATAAGTTTATTAAAGCACATGGGAAATTGAAAAAATAACTGGTAGCTCACTTCACAAAACTGTTGGGGAATGCAGTGGAAATAAAAATGCTAGATGAAGAGATATTGAAATATGGAAATACACTGACTGTACAGCAGCAAGTCAATCTCATAAATCCATCTCCAGAATATGAAGTGTTAATTGTTGTCATAGGTATTCACTCATCTAAAATCCTCGGTAAAAATGGTTTCTCTAGCCATTTTTTTAAAGAGACATGGGAGATTACATTTGATAATCTTACAAGGGCTACAAAGGGCTTTTTCAGTGGAGATTTCATTCCTAAAATCATGATAAATACAATGATCACACTATTGCCAAAGGTACCTCAGCCACAGGTAGCCTCAAATTACATGCCTATTGCATATTGCTCTGTTATATATAAAATGATTACAAAGATCATATGCTCTAGGTTAAGTGAAATATTGTCATCCATAATAAGTAAATCAAAGTGCATTTATTAAAGGAAGACATATAGCACATAACTTCTTGCAAGAGAACTGCTACATAGGTACAAAAATAATATTATAAGACCTAGCTCAGTATTGAAATTAGACATCAGAAAAGCCTTTGATAACATAAGCCGGAGTTTTCTATAGTGCTAGCTGAAAGCTTTGAAGTTCCCCAGGCTAATGATAAAATGGACCAGGAAATGTATTGCCTGTTCTTCTTTCTGTCTGGCTATAAATGGTAAAAAAAAATGTATCATTTAGAGCAAGAAAATAAGTCCAACAAGGGGACCTCATGTCACCCCTATTATTTGTGGTATGCATGGAGTATTTTACCAGGATACTGAATAAAAGTTTTGGTAAGAAAGAAGTAGATTATCAACAAACATGTGGCAAAGTCGATGTGCACTCTCTAATTTTTGCAATGATCTGCTACTGTTCTGTGCAGCAAACAAGAAGACAATTGAATGTGTGAAGAAAGAATAAGGAGTTCCAAAAAGTAGTTGGGCTGGGAATCAATGAGGCAAAATCAAAGATATACTTTTAAAAAAGGGTGGAGCAAGAGATGCTAGTTGTTGTCTTACAAGTGATCAAAGGTAATCCGTCTATGAAATATCTAGGCTTGCCACTGTCAATAGTGAGATGAGATAAGGGAGATTTTGAATGTATGATTGAAAAGGTGAGAAGCATAATCAAGGCCTAGAATTCAAAGACATTATACATGCTGAGAAGCTGCAACTCATAAACTATGTTCTATTGAGCATCACTGGTTACTGGAGCAGTATTATGAAGCTGACAAAGGTGACAAAGGGAGTTCATAGAATAATTGTAAAAATATGAACATGCTACTTATAGGGAAGAGAAGAATGAAATAGAGGCTTTAATGCTGCATCATAGAGTTCAGTAAGTAGGGGGGAAAAGAGGCATGGAAACCAGAGATCCGGCTACCTAGAACATGGCTACTTTGTGCCAACGCATGTGGGATTTAAATAGTAAAAAAGACATTTTGTGGATTAGATATGTACAAGCCTACTATCTAAAGGGGAAATAATTCTCTAAGTGCAGGAATGGAGCAGCTGATAGCTAGATCTGGAAAGTTTTGATGAAACTGAGATATGCAATATATAATGAGCTTGATAATTGTGTGAACAGAAAAGGCCAGCTGGAAACAATGATGATCGACAAAAAAACTGAAAGGTGGGGAGGATGCAGGGACAAAAGAAAATTAGTTATGGCACAAGAATATTTACCCTAAGCACTGTTTCTTTTTCTGGATGTTGATCAATGGGATATTGGCTACGATGGAAAGATTGCAGGAGTTTGGTATCTTGATCGATCAGCCCATTTTATGTCTATGTGGAATGGAGCAAGAAACTGCAACACGCTTGTTTTTAAGCTGCAGTTACACAAGAGAGATGTTCAAGAGCTTGAAAATCACAAGAAGTAGCGGAAATCTCAGAAAATTGAAGAGGAGATTGATGCAGATGGCTCAAAAAAGGAAAACAAAAAGGTTGGTGCTTGAATGTACAGGTTTATACAACACATGGATGGAACGTAATAGGAGGATCTTCAACAATCTACATCTGAAGGCGGAAACCTTGGATTTTCAAACAAAAACTGAAGGATAATGGTCTGATCAGAAGAGCTGGAAGAAAAACTTGAAGAGAAACATGAATGATTTTTTGTTAGAAGAGCAGGAATGTATCAGATATTGTGTAGAAAGAATGGACTTAAAATGGAAGTTGTATTGGGCTTGAAGAGATAGCCCAAAAGTTCTAGTTGGTGCTTTATTAAAATAAAAAATCTTTCATTAAAAAAGATGGAAAAATTAAGTGAGGAAGAGAAAAGTAGTAGAACTCACTAATTTGACACTGAATGGTCCTCCCTCAAACGCCTTGTCTCGCGCCTCCTTTTTCTCTCTTCATGACTTATTTCTTGCCTCTCGATGGGAATATCGTTCTAAAAACCATCAAGCCTTGAGATATGGAATCTCTCAATCAAGTGGTCGATCTCCTCTTCTTGGACACCCGCCCTCTCATCCACAATAGTGAACTCCTTCTTCACTTCCCGCTCGTTGTAGTCTAACTTAGACCCCAAACTTGCATGGTGTCCTCCATAGATTCTAGCCTAGTACCAAAATCTTCCATTTATAAACTCATCCTGCCTACCCCATGAAAAATCTCCTACACATGTTGGGAAGAACTCGTAAGTTGTTCCCCCAATAATGCGGAGTTAGTCGAGTAAGTTTGCGGGTAGGTGAGTGAGAATAGGCGGAGCCTTAGATGGAGACTCACCATCCTCCTCCTCGATATCTATGTTCGGGCTTGATAAGACTCTATTGAAGTCCTTATCAAACCGCGAGTAAAGTACTAGGAACAAATCCTCCAATACAGTGTCTTGGTTAATAGCGGTGCGCTCCAGCTGTGGAAGGATCATGAAACTGCAGATTGTGGAGTCACCGTACAACCACAAAAATTGATCCTCCAAGATTTTGGTAGTGACCATAGAAACCCTCGTTAACTTATCCATAGTGCACCTTGTCTCTGAACGACCTAATTTTTCCAATGCAAATGGAGAGAGAACCGGATGGCCCAAGTGTTGGGCTAAGAGTCCGACTATGCCACCCATCGATATTTTGCCACCTTTCTTGTTTCCTATTTCCATGAATTCCTCCTCAAAGTCTGCCACCATATTTGGGTAGAAATTCCCCTCCGGATTCATCGCCATGTGGACTTGGACGTCCAAACCAAGGCACAGCAAAAGCTCCTTATGACATAATACCCCCACAAACAATAGTCATTAGACATAAAGCAATGTCGGATGGACAATCCTAGTGCTCTTACATTGATGCTTCCTCTATTTACCCAAAATAATTCTCCAAAAATTGCTCAATGAAAATGGAAGGCCTTATCAATGTGTCCTCAGAATCTCCTTCCCATACTTCCTCCTGAATGCTTAGGCAATGTCCCGATCGACATAATTTACTCCTTATCATCCAAGTGGAAATATATGATTCTCCCCTCCTCATTGTGTGTTGCTTACTCCAAGGTCGCCAAAAAATCCAAAGTCCACCGTATGTAAGTCTTGGAATGCTTGTCTAAGAAACCCTCTAGGTCTATTCGACTTAGAAAATACGTGACGGGCTCGAGTAGACCTATAGCTCCCAAGGTATCATTTCATGCAAACTTTGTCTCCAATATGGTTCTCTTTAGGTATCTCAAGTACTTCCATATCTGGGCCGCACTCCTGGAAATAGTGGTCAACCTCATGAACTCATCAACAACACTAGCTGGGTTAAGAGGAAAGAAAGTTGCTAGCTCTCGTCTCCTAACGTTGTTCGACTACTTCCCATTGTCACCCCAATAATTTGTTCCTTTTTCCGACCTACTTATTTTTGGAACCATCCCATCACAGCAAGAATAAGTGGTAATGCAAGAATATACAAAGGCATGCATCAAGTATTATTCAAGAAAAACACTTATTCCTAAATAGAAAAAATATTCAAAAATCATGCTATCTAAACAAAAAAGCTCTTCAATCAAGAATTATTCTCCCTAAATAACAAACGCATGGCTAATCATAGCACCCCATCAAGAAGATCATGCAATCAAGAATAATTAGAAAATGCGGGGAACAAAAGTACCATTTAATTAATGCATGAAGGATGTGTTGATGTTTATTTTAGTACTATTTACATCAACAATCCCATGGAATAAAATATTTTCCCAATGAATGGGCTAAAAATGCAAGTTTTGGCTTGAAATTTAAATTTTCAAAAATCTGCATTTTTTACCCAAATAATGCAGCCACACGAGGCATGACACGTGGACGGCCTGGTTCTGAGGGTGACTGACACGAGGCTACTCTCGTGCTAAGGGTGCCTGGCATGAGGCATACCTCATACTGAAGGGGTCTAGCACGACGCTTCCTGCGAACGGGGCCCTTTTTTCCTAGTTCCTTCCTTTTTTTGAAAAACTTAGTTACCCAACAAATCCTATTTCTTACACCCAAAGAGCACGAGATTTAAACTTAAAATTTTTCAATCAACAAGGGTTTCATCCCAAGATATTTTGTCACACACAAAAACATGCAAAATCTGTCTTCAAAAAGATATAAAAAAACTAAGCAAGAAAGAGCACGTATTTTTATTGTTGTCCTCGAGACTTATTTCTTCCTGTATTTTAATGAAAAAGAACCTAACGTTGGGTCTCCAAAGTGGCCATCGGAAACTCCACCCATGATGAAATCATTGTGGAGAGGTCTCAAAAAAGTGTCATCCTTACCTTTCAGAGCTTTGTTCTCCACAGAGAGCGAATATCCATACCTAGCCAATGTCGAGTCCTTAGCCATTTCCATGGGTTTAGGAGGTGGTCGAGGATATTTTACATCCTCTACACTCTCCACTAATTGATGCATGTTAGTGAGCATAGAAAAATCATGCAGGATAGATAATTCATCACCAACATCATGCAAAGCATAAGTCTCATCGACGTGATCGTCACAATTGAAGTGCAAGGTATGGTTTCTTTCATCACTAACATACTCATCAAGACTCTCATCATCTAGGTTATCTTCATCACTATCATCAAGATCTTCATCAAGGCAATTATCATTATCAATCATTCAATAGTTTCACATTGAGCAAGTTCATTACACAAAGTTATGCCTTTGCTCACAAGAGAGGGATTAGGTGAATCATGCTTAGATTTAAAAATATCAAACCTCACCTTATCAATGTTACCCTCTAGGGTTATCAATGTCCTTGTCGTTTTAAGAAAAGGTCCCAAATAAAATTAACGGTGCACCACCATCGTACTCTACGTCAAGGACATAGAAATTCAGCGGAAAAACTAAATTACCTAACCTAACCATTACATCCTTAACTAAATATCAAGGGCTAGCTTGGAAGTAATCGGATAATTGGACAATTACCCTAGTTTCCTTAAGGTCACCTATGTCTAGGTTCTGATAAGGCAAGAGGGGATAACATTAATAGATGCTCCTATATCAATCATAGCATTTTTCACCGAAAGAGATAGGAATTGAAAATATTCCGGAGTCATCACATTTCTTAGGAAAGTTCCTATGATTAAAAGCAGCCACTCCCCCTATTTTCAATTTTCCTAACTTTTTTAGTGGTTTGTTGCTCTTTTTAGAGCATATAACATTCAATAATTCAGCATAAAAAGGCAAATGCTCAATTAAGTCCAAAAGTGAAACGCTAACCTCAACCTTCTCAAAGATATTCCAAATGTGCTCATTGGTGGTTGTCACCTTTGGCCTTCCCGTAAGTGCAGTAGGGAAAGGTTTTGAGGGATTCACCCTCACCTCGGGTGTAGGAAGCTCCTTGATGGGATCCTCCTCTACAACCATTTAACCCTCCTCTTCAAGTTGGTCTTGTTGCTTTCCATCACCAAGTCATCTTCTTTCAATATTTCCTTCTCGGACTCATGCACCTCCTTCCAGCTCCTTAGCTTCAAAGCATTCACATTCCTTGGATTAATCTCCGGTTGGGAAGGAAGCTTTCCGGACACTTTGGTCTCAATTCGGTTCACCGAGGTGGCAAGTTGACCGACTTGGATTTCAATGTTTTTTATGCTTGAAAATCCCTAGTCCCAAAATCTTCAATCTCACACCTTGTGTGCTCTACGAAAACATCTTATTTCTTAGCCAATTGAGAGATTGCTTCCAAGCTCTTCTCCATCCAAATTGTAAAGTGAGGAATTGTTGCTGGAAGGCCCTTATCCTCTTGGATAGGGTTGAGGTGGAGCTTTTCCACCTCGATTGTACCCTTGGACTTGATTCTCCTTACGTCGATGGAAGTTGGGTTGAAGGTGTTCGATTTGAAGGTGTTCGATTTGGAGTCTTTCCTTTCACCTCGGGTTGATTCTCCTCGGGTTGAAGGTGTTCGATTTGGAGTCTTTCCTTTCACCTCTTTGGTTCCCACTGAACCCTTATTTTTGTTTTCCCCTACCTAATATTTTCTATTTCCACCATTGAAGTCCAATACCTTCACTTCTTCCAAGTCTTCCACCATTTTAGGATAAGCATCAATATGATGATCGAGAATACAAATGCCACAAACCTTGACTTGGTGAGCTCTCCCTTTATTGAATTTCTTCATCATATAAGCAAGAGCTTGGACTTTCTCCTCTAGCTTGGGAGA
This sequence comes from Rubia tinctorum, assembly GCA_032355605.1. NCBI lineage: Eukaryota > Viridiplantae > Streptophyta > Magnoliopsida > Gentianales > Rubiaceae > Rubia > Rubia tinctorum. The sequence goes on along the minus strand of JAULKM010149519.1, from coordinate 24,929 downwards.
TTAAGACGGCTCATCCATGGTCTTCACTAGAGATCTAGTGCCAAATTTCCTCATTCCATTGGCCAGATCTTTGAAGAGTGTCATCGCATCATTGGGACTTTTTTGGAAATCGAACCATTGCAAGCGGCATTCTCCACTCGCATATCATCATCATACAACCCCTCAAATAAATAGTAAACTAAATCCCCCTCCTTGAACGGATGATATGGCCAGCTTGCCAATAGCCTCTAGAATCTTTCCCAGTACTCATAGAGGGATTCATTTGCGAACTCAGAGATATTGGAGAGCTTCTTCTTCAACCCCACAAACTTTGAAGCTGGGAAGAATTTCTTGAGAAATCAACACTTCATGTCAATCCAAGAGGTGATACAACTGGGTGGAAGGTAGTACAACCAATCTTTGGCCGCATCTCGAAGTGAGAAGGTAACTGACCTTGTAGTCCTCATCCAATACTCTCGGTGGCTTCATGTTGGTACAAACTAGATTAAAATCAAACAAGAGCTTGTTCGGATCTTCACTGGTCATTCCATGGAAAGTTGGCAAACACTAGATCATGACACCCTTGATATCACAAGTAACATTTGGTGGCAAGGGTGGGAAGAAGATACATTTGGGTTGATTCTACACGTTCTTCAACTACAAAAGTTGGTTCTTGTGGAACCCCAACTTTAGGTCTCCTCCTCCTTCTTCGACTACTTGTGTAATCTGTTAGATAGTGTAAAGTCCCTAACTTCGTGGCATAGATATGTACCATAAACTAGGAACCAAACAATACCCAGCTAGAAGAAACACTAGCAAAAAGATTAGAACTACACAAATAACTATCACAAAGGCTCAACATCAAAAATCAACAAAAACAAAACTAACTACTATACTAACATACTATGTAAGTTAACTACTATACCTTTAAACTAACATCCCCGGTAGCAGCTCCAAAATTTAACGCGCCCCCTCCTAGTGTCGCAAATAAATAACCTTTTTCACGGGAGATGTACTATTAACCAAGAGGGAGCCTTCAAAGATAAAATTTGTATTGTTGCTCCCATTCCTACTACTATGCTACCAAAAGGGGTATATAGTGGCAAGACCGCGGTCATCCATAGAGATGTTAGGTTTCTAAGAGTTAACTAAACACAACCGCAATCAGGTCTTCAATCTGATCACGTGTCAAGAATAATCTGTGTTGGTGAAAAATTCTTTGGGGGGAGGTTTGCTAACCACTAATCACATGCAATTAACACAATAATAAACTATTTAAGCTGGCACTTGGGAAGTATTTTTGTAACATAATCAATGTTGTTCTGATCCTTGATTCCATCATATACAAGAACTACATATCTATTCTAGTGTTTATGACATGTGGTGTGGTCGATGGTCAACACTTCCCCATACCTGTCATGTAGGGTATGCATGTAATATTCCATTGGCACTGCCTCCGTAAGTAGGGGAGTTCAACAACGGCCATGCCTGTTATACATATCTGAATCTCCCCCATGCTATTACGTCTCAAAAACTACACGAAGGATGCTTCTCCCTACACCTAAAGAGGCAAAGGGGGTGAAGTACCTCATCAATGGCTCTAAGGTTGAAAATTGCTAACCCTAGTTTAATAATCTAGCTATCTCTATTTGTAACCCTTTGGGCCAATTTTCTAACTAAGACTAGTGTGTGGTCGACTGTAACGTTGACTCGGCATCCCATGTGCACACACGTACACAGTTATCAACTATGATTACCCCAAGCACATCTAGCTTTTCTTCCCCAGGGGATATCAATAATTGCGTCAACATGAAAGTTGACTACAGTGTGTGTCATTCTTAGTGTGACAATCACGCAATTAATAAGAACATGAAGAACAAAGCAACATAATAATCACAAACACATAGAAATAGAAATAGGTTGATCTAAGCAATCTCAAAAAACAAACATTAATTAATTAATACAAACATAATCCCCAAGTAAATAAACTACTCCCTAAGCATTGAACCCAAGTATTTCATTGGATTCAATGCTTTGGTCAAGAGGAAAAATAAAGAGAAAAGATCCTAGGGAGAAAGAAGAGAACTTTCTCTCTCTAGCTTACTGTTGAAGTGGTCTTGCCGGCGCAGGATGCGCGGCATGGCACAACCTATGCAGCCTTGTGTTGGTGCAGGATGAACTAACTGACAAGGGACGTGTAGGGCCATTCCAATGCAGGCCGTTAGCTGGTGTCGCATTTTGAATATCTGATATGCACGCTTCGTGTCGTTGGCGAGGCCCATTGGCTGAAAGAACTTTTTCCTCAATTGAACGGAATGAGCCATGTCATATTTCACATCCCATGTTCTGGTATTCACTTTTGGAACTTGAAAAGGTGTGGGCCATGTAAAACGATGCTATCCGCGCCTATACTTTGCCTTTGGAGCAAAATGGGAACACAAGAGGCACGACCTACATGGACCGGCATGGTTCATGCTAAGAGGATGTGGCATAACCCGTATTGGGTGGCACGTGTTGTGCTAGCCATCCTTCCCACCGATGTACAACCTTGCCTTGGTCGTTTTAGGCCTCGTGCCGACTGATATGGTCGTTTGTAGCCGTTTTCCATTCTTGACCTTATGAAACTTCAAATATGTCTTTTTCGACTCAATTTCATCTACTACCATGCATTTAGGTCTGTGGCTTTCAATCTACTAACATCCTAGTGAATGGCCATCAATATCTTCTACCATTATTGGGAATGGCCTTCAAATAGTTTCTACAACCCTTGCCGATAGCCTTCTACAAAATGATGTAAAAATACTCACAATCAACCTACTTGTAAACTCACAAAGGAAAATCTAAGTTCTCATGAATGTAAAGATTCCATTAGCTTCAATTAAGTCCACAAAACCCAGGACTTTGAAATGAAAACCAATAATGGCCATCTAAATCTTTTGTCGTGTAAACCTAATTAAAACTAGCAATCAACCAAACAAATCATTATAATTAATATTTTGAATTTTTTGGTTAACGCATGCATAAAAATGCACATAATTGCGTGACCGACATCGGTTCAAGCAAGAAAGCTGAGGATAGGAAACTTAGCTGCGACTTTGCTAAACTTGACGTGGACATCAACATGCATGTGACATCGATCATAGCAATAAGATGGATGATGGGAGAGGAAATACTGTAACGTTATCAAAGGCGACGTCGTTCTAATAAGAACGCTGTTGTACGCAATGTTTAGCGACATGGAGAGCCGTGAGGGACCTAGTTGCATGCCAGGTGACGTGGAATGCTGACAAATATGAGGTTGTTTTGAATGATTTATGTCACGAAAATTTGACATAGGCAAAAGTGACGTCGATTCTATGTCGTTTGATCCATCGGTTTGTGTCACGTCGTTGTTTAATCGGTTAGACTACATTCCTCTTATAATATCATAATATTCCATAATTTATAACACAATCAATCATTCGTTGATATCCAAAATGCAATCAATTGTGAAGTGGGTTAATATCATACAACAATCAATTGTTGTTCAATGAATGTGGGAGAGATTGCCTTGTTAAAATCAACGGAGCTGGAACATATATTACAAATACATGCTATATGATATATTAAAATACATAAGGTTGATAAGAAATTGAAATATTAATTGTATTGAACCTCCATTTTCTACATTGTAAGGCATTAAGACTGTAAGAGCGACTAGTGAAATGACAACTCTGTCCATCTAGCTACCTGCGGAAAGTCCATCAATATCTCTCTTTAATCTTAATAAACCAATACACAAGAAAATAAAATGTATGTTACAATTGGGCATAATCAAGAAATCCACATAATATAGTCATATGTAGATAACATTAATCTTAATATGGAATGAATAATTGATCTGCCTATAGGCGTCATCGTACGCATAAGAAACCAATGTCGCATAGACCGAGTGATAATCTACTTGGAATATTCATAGATATTTCAACACTTTATATACATATGCAATGTCATTTAAAGTTTGGTAACATATCGGATGGAGCAATTTAATATGACCGACTTCGCATATTCATATTGTGTTCATCCAATTGCAACCCTTTTGTCTAACTCTTTACAAAAATGGCATTATATTGGAAACAAAAAATATATATATATATATATATATAATTTAACATAATCATCATATTTCATGAACATATTCAATCATTAATAAATTAGTTTAAAACATATACAAGGTTTGGTAACAAAAATGCTAAATGAACATGGGGTGTATGGTAAACTACCTCAATTGATTTAAACCAAGAGATGCTTCATCTTTGGATACTTGTTGTTGTTTGAGGGGAAGCAATTGGATTGAACCTTTCAATGTTGAAATGTTTTGAATGGATAGGATGTTGTAGAGTTCGGTTTGTAGGATTTGTGGTAAAGATGTAAAATGGATTTTCATGCTGAAAATGAGGACTTGGAAGAGGGCTTAGGGGGGATTTTATTTCAAATTTTTGGTTAAAATTTTCAGTTCCGACGGGAAATTTCAAAATGAGCGACATCGATGGGTCTTTGGTTATACTTTCGTTCACTGCGAAACCTTTGTGAAGTCAGACATTAGGGCCATAGTCTAATTTCCAAAAAATGTCGTAAAATAATACTTTTTATATATTTATGCCCAAATCAGAACAACATTGTCGTTAAAATTTGAATAACATAATAGTATCTCAGATTTTTTTTTACCTCTCCCACATCCTCAGAGGGATCCAAGGCAAAAAAAATAAAAAGATCGTCAGTTGTCCCAAACTCAATTCTGATGGTCTCAAAAAAGAAAATTTGTCATCCCTAGTCAAACTCATAATCACCAAGAGTAATAAAGAAACTAGTTGTATTCCACATAGCATTCCACAAGTTTTACGACTGAACATCATATGCTCTTAAGTAATCATTTACAATTTACTCCAGACCACGTACTAGCGCTTTCTAAAAATTGTTGAACTAATTTTTACTACTCTTTTATTTCATAAACAAATCAAGAATATCAAATTTCAGGTGATTCTATATGTGGCGTTTAACGTCATATGTTCTCATAACGCTTATCGTAAGGGTATTAATGGAACACTATAAAAATAGCCGGATGATTGCCTCGGTTTGCGCCCATCTTAGACAGTTGGGCTAATTTCCACCTGACACATTTGTCATTTTCTTCTAGTGCATAGCTCTTAAGCATTGATAACATGCAACGAAGTTTGGGCAATAGTGTAATGTCCCCAATTTTTTGTCATGTACTGTCTGTGAATAAATTGGGCCCATTTCATTTACCCGTTCATGCCCAAATTGGAACATCATAATCGTGACAATGAAAATAAGAAAATTTTATCTCCATTTTTTCATTTCGACCTCTCCCACTTCCTCGGAAGGACCTAAGTGCAAAAAATAAAAGATCACCAGTTTTCCCAAACTCGATCCCGATCGTCCTGAAAAGAAACTTCATCATCCCAGTCAAACTCATAATAACCGAGAGTAATAAAGAAACTAGTCATATTCCACAAATAATTCCAAAAGTTCTTACGGATGAACATCGTAAACTCTTAAGTAATCATTTACTATTTACTTTAGACCACGTACTAGCGCTTTCTAAAATCAATTGACAGAATTTTTTTTATTTCATAAAAAACTAAGAATATCAAATTTCAGGTGATTCTATATGTGGAATTTATTATTGTTCTCATAACGCTTATAGTAAGGGTATTAATGGAACACTATAAAAATAGCCGGATGATTACCCCTTTTCGCGCCCATCTTAAAAAGTTAAGATAATTTCCACATGAAACATTTGTCATTTTCTTCCGGTGCAGATATCTTAAGCGTGGAGAACATGCAAGGAAGATTGGGTCATAGTGTAATTTCCCCGAATTTCCATCATGTTGTCTAGGAATAAATTGGGCCCATTCCATTTACCCGCTCATGCCAAAATTGGAAAATCATATTTGTGACAATGTGAATAAGATAATGGTATCTTCAATTTGCATTTCGACCTCTCTCACTTCCTCGGAGGAAGCTAAGTGCAAAAAATAAAAATATCTCTAGTTGTCGGAAACTCGATTCCGATCATCCCGAAAAGAAACTTCATTATCCCTAGATGAACTCATTATAACCGAGAGCAATAAAGAAACTGGTCATATTCCACATAGAATTCCACAAGTTCTTACGACTGAACATCTTATGCTCTTAAGTAATGATTTAAAATTTACTCAAGATACGTACTAGCCCTTTCTAAAAATCGATGGACGGAATTTTATTAGTTTTTTATTTCTTAAAAACCAAAAATATCATAATTAGTGAATCGTACCACGATCATAATTTTTTGTGCCTAGCATTTTTTACGTCGGTCCACAATCCAAATTGCTGTGTCACTAAAGAATTAGAAAAAAAATCTAACAATGAAATATACATGCAACATGGGGCTATCTCGGTTTGTCAACCACTGACCAAGCCCGGAGATATTTTTGGTTTAGGCAGCTTGTCTATTTTGGCCCACTCATGAATACATGCGAAATTGCTTATGTGTCGGTCATACATAGGATTCATTGATTGAATTTACGACATCAGCTATTGTCAATTAAGTTCCCCCCCCCCCTGGTGCAAGCCCAAATATTAAGCCCAAGCATATATGTGGGCCAAAATACACGAACAGCCGCATCAAACTAAGTTTTCTGTTTGTACCTTTCTATGCGACATGGTCGTCGACGTCACACATTTGTTAAAATGACTGTGTTTCACAATGGGTATAAAACCTACCCAACGTCCAACTCCTTCACACTCCAAACTGACGAAGTTGCACTAGCCCGGCTTAAGGTTAGTATTTTCCCCATATTTGATAATGGGTTTTTTAGCTTTGAGGGACTTTTTCAGTTTCCCATTACATGATTTTACAATATTTACAATGCATGAGCTGTTCAATTTCGTTGTGCTATTAGATTTTGGGTTTATCCATTTTTCTTAGGGTCTTCTTCACAAATTTTTGGATAGGGCTAGGTGTAGGGTAAAGGGAACTTTTTTGGTACTCATTCTTGCTACTTATTAATGGCACATTTCCTGTTCATGTTTTCATGTTAATATTAGTTGAGATTTTTGGGGTTTTAGGTTTATTCGTGTTCTAGTCGCACAATATTTCAGTGCATCCGATGTGTTTCGTGCGACATTGCACATTCATACACATGAATCCGCAATTTCACACCCAACAGATAGGTGTAGACAAAATTTTTGCAACATGAATGCGAAATTGGGCCATACCCATGCATGAGTTAGGTTCTTCCTTGTTGAATTAACTGTTCTAAGTTCCCATTTTCCTCAGATGGCTCGAATGAAGTAGCCAGCTAAGAGGTCAAGGGAAAACACTACGGAAGCAGATCAATCATGAACCAAGAAGTTGAAGACGAAGGTCACCCCTCTACCGCCAACATGGGTCAACATACGCTTCGTAGATGAGGAGGCACATAATTCGGGGCCACTGGATAAAGGAGGTCAGGGTGATGAGGCCCGAGGACGAGGCACGACTCCACCTTGATGTTTTCCTCAAACCCTTCAAACCATCAGGAATGAGAGTGTGATATTCCTAGACATATTAACGTATAATACGGAGGTCAAGGAGTTCTACACAAATTTCACTTGGAAATCGAGGAATATCTATAGTACAAGAGTGAACGAGATAGACATGGAAATGATGACGAAGTTCATTAATCAAGTGATCGGGTGCAAAGTTGGTGGGGAGGATCAGTCAGAGGTTCAGTGTTTACAGCTGTCAAAATAATTGGTATCCACCGGTCATCAAGGATGACCAATCCGGGTTTCTTGACCCCAACCTAATGGTGGAGAAGTACTTCAAAGTTGAAGTAGGGAATGGGCTCATCCAACCGAAGCTTATCAACATTGATTTCCTCAATCTTGAAGAAAGAATCATGTAGAATATAATTGTACAAATAATAATCCCAGTCAGACATCCTTCGGAGTGCATGATCAACGGGGCCATCATGTACTATAACCTTGCGAAGAAGAAGGCAGTAGACCCCGGGTACACCATCATCCAGGAGATGCACCAAGTGTCCATCGCAATGAAGATTTAGACACTCCCCTATGGAAACATCATCACTACCATTCTAGAGAAGAATAAGGTTCCGATCAAATCAAAGACGAAGGTCTAGCCGAAGTACTATGATGCAAACTACTTCAGGCAAAAGTATTGGCATTGGGAGGTGGGGATGTGGATTGATCGCAACATTCCCAGGGGGAATTTGGATATGCCTCTCATAACTGGGACCAAGGAAACTTCATCGGCTTCCACAGTAGAGGATCCTGCCACCACCAATACTCCTACCCCACGATCGAGTTTGAAAGATTTTAAGTATTATGGTTATTCCTAAATATTTATTATTCACATTTTTTCATTTTTTCATTTAACTTATATTTCCCCGCATGCCTTAAACATATCTTCTGGGCCATTCTTATGAAGGACGTGGCTGAGACCAAGGCACTCGCACAGACGTGGCTGAGACCAAGGCACTCGCACAGTGCACAGACCACAACGTGCAAAAGATTATGGAAGAATTAGCAGAGCTAAAGTCTATGATTGTCGATGCGATTAATGAACCTGGGGATGAGGTGATTGGGGATGACGAGGAAGGCCTGAGAATGGAAGATGGTGAAGAAGGGTCTAGAGACGATGATACCGAGTCTTCCACCAAAGAGTCAAATGGAATAGTTTGTTGGCAGACGATATCCCAACCTCGTCGTCACCCCATTGATTGTCATGAAGTTTATTTTTTGTGCATGATGATGAATTTTTCTTTGGATTTTATATGGATATTTTCTCTTTTGTTTGATAACTTCAAATTTGTGGGATGTTTCCTGGATATTATATGCATGGTAGCAATATAAGTCTTACCAATTTAGTTTAATTTTATTTAAGACTTGTTGTTCTAAACTTGGGATGGGACCTTTTGATGGTATATTCCAAGTTCTGGTTGTATTGGTTAACTATTATTTATTTATTAGGTATGATAAAGAAGTGCGACTTCACACATCATTCAAACACATGATGACGAGTTAAATGACATGTTATCAACTAAACTACAACATCACATGAATTGATTGGTTTAATTGGATTTAGGTACAGGTTTGGAGCGATGGGCATGTACGACATCGCACGGCCCAATATACGACCTTGCCTTGATGTTGAGATAAATTTGGTTCAACTGAGCATATGTGCGAAGTCATTCATCTCGTGATAGACTATTAATTCTAAGTTATACCCATGTTGCCAAATTATCAGCTACTCGGTTATACTTTTTAATTTTTATTTGGAAATTATATGTCGCGGTTATCACAGAAAAGCAGTAAAAAACTTATTATTTACCTTGGTTGTTTTTTAACTGAGGACAAAAATATTATTTACTTCAAAAATTAAAATAAACGAGGTAAAAAACATTTTACCTCGGTTATTTGACCTAAGAAGAAAAAAACTGAGGTAAAATGGGTGAAGTAATAGGTCTAGTTTCTTCTAGTGAATTGAATCTAATGGACGCTTTATATTCTGGAGCACCTAGATTTTCCTTTGTGAGCTTACAAGTAGGTTTCTTATAAGTATATTGATATCATTTTGTATAAGGCCATTCGTGAGGGTGGTAGAAGATATTTGAGAGGCATTCGCAAGAATGGTAGAAGATATTGAATGACATTCGCGAAGATAGTAGTAGACAGAAGACCACGGACCAAAATGCATGGTAGTAGATGGAATTGAGCCAGAAAATGTGGAATTAGAGTTCAACAAGGTCAAAAACGGAGGATGTTGACAACCAGCCAAACCAGCCGGTAGGCCGATCGGTTGGCACGAAGCACACCTAGCACGACCTGTGCCAGGGGTGGCTAGCATAGCCCATGCCACACCCTTTTGGCATGGACTATTTGGCATTAGTCGGCCCGTGTCTCCCAAATAACTCCAGAGACTAAGTATGGACGTGGAGCGCGCCGTTTAACAAGGTCTGTGTCGTTTCAACTCCAAAATGCAAAGACCAACCCACGGGGTGCGATATGTGATGGAATTGAGGATCGGAATGAAACCAATCATGTTACGCAATTAATCCCGAGTGCTAGTTTATATAGTTTATTTTCTTATGATTTCATGTTAGTAGTTACCAAATCACTGATTCGAAGCTTTAAAGTTAATTTAGGTTTAGAAAAATCTCATCTAATTTCATTTTAAGTTAGTAAGAAACCGTCCCCCTCCGAAATCGCGGCTGTGTGTAGTTGACGCTTAGATTTCAAACATCTTTTTGGACGATCCCGTTCTTGCCACTATCTACTCCATAGGTATCATAGTAGTAGGAATGGGAGCAACAATATAAATCTCTATCTTTGACCTTAAACATCTCCCTCTAAGTTTAATTTGTGGATCTCCGATGATTTATTAAGTGACGCCGGGAGGGGTGGGTCAGAGACTTCTCTAAACTAGCGTCTCTTTCCTTCTGTCTAACCTAGAAAGTAGTCAAGTATTAATGGGATAAAGAGATAGAAGCTAGTTTTCAGTAATTAAAGAAGTGTTTGACCACTGCCCCAGTTTTTGCACTACCTGAGGGAAAAGATGGATTTATATTGTTACCTAATGCTTTGGGAGACGGTCTCAAATGCGCATTGATCTAGAAGGTCCACTTTATTTCTTATTCTTCTCGGAAGTTGAAACCTTATAAGAAGAATTATCCCACCCATGACCTTGAACTCGCCGCAGTAGCATACGCCTTGAAGAAATGGAAACACTACCTATATGAAGTCACGTTTGAAGTGATATAGGATCATAAGAACCTAAAGTATCTGTTCTCTCAAAAGGACTTGAATATGCACCAACATCGGTAGATGGAGTTTTTAGGAGACTACGATTGTGTGATCAATTATCATCCTGGCAAGACGAATGTGGTGGCAGAAACCTTGAGCCCGAAGGAGAATTTGGCGTATATCAAGATAAGGGAGACTGGGATGTTATCACAGGAAAAGAGTTGGGAGTGTGAGGCTAAACCTGACTGACTCGTATTTTCCAATCTAAAGCTGCAGTCTATTTTACCCACGAAGATTAAAATGGCTCAACAATCCAATGAAACATTGGTGAAGAAGAGAAAGTTTTCCACTGAGGAGAAGTTACTAGACATTGAAATTGAAGGTGACGGAGTGCTGACCTGTAGAGGTAGGTTTTACTTACCACAAAATTCAAGATCAAACAAAAGGTTCTAGAGAAAACCCATGGGTCCAAATATACGGTACACCCATGAGAGACCAAAATGTACCTGGACTTGAAACAGAAGTACAATTGAGACAACATGAAGAGGAACATGGAGGAATATTTTGCGTGATATTTAGTTTGTCATCAAGTCAAAGCTGAGCATCAGAAACCATCGGGGTTATTACAACCATTGGATATTTCTGAATGGAGGTGGGATCATATCACGATGGACATCGTGATAGGACTGCCTGAGACATGGAAGAGTAATGGCAGAATTTTTGTGGTGGTTGATAGGCAGACCAAATTGGTTCACTTCTAACCGATCAACGTTAAATACTCCCTAGAAATGGACAACAATGTATACCCGAGAAATCATAAGATTACAAGGAGTGCTAGTAACTATTGTGTCGGACAGGGACCTAAGGTTCACCTTCTGATTCTGGAGGCAACTTCAATCGAAATTGGGAACAATGTTTAACTTTAGTACCTCTGCCCATACTAAGTCGGAAGGACAGTCGCACAGAACAATCAAAAACCTGGAGGACTGGGAGGTCATCATCATACCTCTCAAAGTTACTATTTTTAATCCCTAAAGTACTCTTCAATTACAACTAAGTAGATAATAGCAAATCAGGGTCGTCCAAGAAGAAGAGTGATTTTTATAAGGGTTTTCACATATAAAGGTGAATACTAAAGTATATATAGATATATATATACACACATATATATAAGCATGTAAAGAGGGGGGTTGGTTGGTTTTTCTAAGTTACGAATTTAAAGACAAATAAACTAGCAAGCAATGTAAATCTAGTAAATATGCAACAAACTAATAAGAAGATATTAAACACAAGATACGGGACCTTGGGCGCAATTGATTTCCACTTCCAAACCTCTTATCTATCCTTAAACATATAACCTATTTAATACTTTTACTAAGATAAATCTTCTATCCTTTTTTATAGTAATTTACAAGAGTGAACTTGACATCTCTTGTTAAACCTCACTAATGACTCGTTTATTCGATCAACGGCTAAAAGTATCCCATTAATGGTATTAAGTATGAATAATCAACAAGCTTGGTAATACTTATAAACACTACACCGTGTCTGAGCATTGAACCGGTTCATGAATTTACACAAGATTAGTCAAGAACGATCAACGTTCATCGACTTCTCCCATTTGATACACAAAATAAACAGGACAAATAATTCGACATCATCACATTCATATAGCATTTATCAAATCATAAACATCATTAGAATCTCTAATTCATGCTCTTGGATTCCATATCAAAAGAGAGGAAAATTTATCTACTTTCTCCTAACCCCCCTAACAAGAAATCATGCAAGAATTTCATATACTCAAACTTCCAACACCATTAATGTATTCAGGAACAAAATTCAAAGCACAATAAATTCACAATAGCACAGCATTAAATATCTCATATATAGTTCTCGGGACATTTTCTGGGAATCCTTAATCAATTTCTCCCAAGACTAAGTTTATCTACTAGACTTCATACTAAACAACAATAGAAATTCAAACATAAAATCAAGATGAAACAAAGATGAAAATGGTAGAAAACTAGGGTTTTAGAGCTGCAGAATTGGAGAGAAGAAGATGTGTGAAGGAGAGAGGATGAGATGGTATTTATAGTACAAAAATCAAAAAATGGATCTAGGTACCAACCTGTCGCGACACGTGTTAGACAAGGTAAGATGATCTTCAACATTTTCTTCTTGTCTAAGTGTAGTCATCTCTTCTTTATGTCTTCAAGTCTTCATTGTCTTCAAAAGTAGTTTTTATGGTCTTCAAATCTTTGAATTATTACCTTGTCTCACAAAATTCCTTAGAAATGTGATAAGAGCGCAAAATTCGCCCTTAACTTTCCGAATAGAATTTCAAGGTTAAATGGAGTATCTAAAGCACAAAAGTCTACCAAATGAGTACCAAATATCCCAAAATCACCGTATAATATGGACATATCAAACCTCCCCACACTTAACCTTACTCGTCCTCGAGTAAGAAAAGATTCACAAAGAAGTTCACATGTCCCCCATCATAATACTAATATTCCCCCAATCAAAGCTTCACAAAAATATCAATATTGTAAGTCACAAAATCAAAGATCAAATTAGAATTTTTTTCACACTCCCATTCCTAAATCTACCCAATTATACCACTTATCAATTCACTAATTCCCATAGAAACATTTCCAAATCCCGAATTGATATTTCCTAAAGTCCAATGGTATCAAGTGAAGTCAAAATCATGTCAAATATTCAAATATAAGCTTCACTTCATACTAATATATCACCCAAAAATGAAGTTTACCAAGAATCAAGAATTTCATACCTTACTTCATTTTCCCCGCTAAATTACCCAATCCCAAGAAGGCCGTGATGTTGGGCTACCCGATCAATCCATGTGTCAACCGCAACCTTATGACTCCAATCCCGGCAAATGAGTAAATTGTAACATGTATTTTTCTTTTCTTTTTCTCTCTTTCTCTCATTTTGCTTAGGAGTCCTTTCAGGTTTTCATCCTAGCCACACATCATTTTTATTTTGGCTCACATCTCACCCACCCATTTAGCCTCTCATTTTTGCCTAGGCCACCCTTTCGTGTTTTCTGCCTATCCAGACCCTCAATGTTGCCTAAATTGCCCTCTGGGATTTTCAACATAACAAGTATTCTTTTTCATTTTTTATATTTTTCAAATTTTTCAAAAAAAATCATTTTCCGTGTTTTTCCAATCAAAAATAGCCAAAAATCTTTCGCATGTCAAAACTACAAAAAAAACATCAGAATACATCAAAACACAACATCCCAAAACCAACAAAAACATCCAAAATTTCCAAGTCTAAATCATCCCAAAATTAAGCAGTAAATGATAAATCTCCTTCCCACACTTAAACACTAGATTGCTCTCAATGTAAACAAAACAGCGCAAAACACAAAAAAAAATCAAAGTAGGGGAGTACGAAGATAAAATATGCCCACAATCACTGCTGTGAGGATGAACCACCATCTTCGTAGCACTGCTGATAAAGAGTAATCCACTTCTCATTCCTTTGATGCCTCTCCCTGTGCCTCGTTGCACCGAGATCTGGGCACGGGTTGCCATCAGAGCATGCCTGCATGTCCCAGACTCTGGATGCAAGCTGATCAATCTCCTTATCCATATCCAAAAGGTTCCACAACATATATAGGTTATGGTCAAATATCATGCTATGTTGTCGCGAAAAGAAATCTGGAGGCGGCTGCTAGAACTGGTTGTGGCGGCTACAATTCTCCTGCATCAGATCAGGTTCATGCTGCTGTGGGGAAGGAAGTAGCGAATGCGATACATCCCGCATTGAATCCAGGGTAGAGGGAAGATCTCCCTCGTCAGTTTGGACTAGGAGGTTATTAAGCTCCCATGGAAAACCTTGCATGTACTTAGCATCTGGCTCGATCGCCAAATCAGTCATCGAGGTGTCCATCTCCACCTTCGTACTCTATGGTTGTGAAAGTATCATGAATGTGACACCTCCAGCCCTATACAACCAATGAAACACCTTTGGATCCATCGTGGTCTTGATTAGGTGAAAGTTGGCCATCCAGGCCAATGTGATGCGATAGGACCCCCTCCCCTATCAATTAGTTGAAGACCCTCAAGAGTGGAGATGCACAACTGCTCCGCAAAGAGGGTGATCATACCCCCTACCAATATCTCGCCCTTGTCTTTATTTTCCGCCTTAATAACCTATGTGATCTATATATCCGTCCATCCTTCATATCATGTTCCCTCACTAATCAACTCCCACAAGAAGTGAATCTCATCATTCGGCACATTCATCGCCACTGCGATAGAACAAAGTGGTGGAGAGCAGGCGATGTACATATCGAAGGGCGGGATGGATTATCACATTGTTCTTGTCCCTCACATTCTACACCTTCTTGGAGATGGTATGCCAGAATAAGAAGTTATCTTTAGTGATGAGGGTATGTCTCTCCGGATCAAACCTCGCCCGGATCTCTACTCCATCCCAACCAAATACCTTCTCAATATCTGAAAGGCTCATCTCAATTGATCGATCATTAGGATGAAACCAAATGAACCTCTCACAGGGCACTCCATCCTTCTCAGTGTATGCCCTTACCGTGGACAAGAATTCCAAGGTGTATCTCCGGTAGGTGGGTGCACCTCATGACAAGAAACCTCTCATGCCTCCATTATTGAGGAGGCATATAACTAGCTTCTTCAGCTAAAGTATCTCCACTGAGCTCTCATCAGTGAAATATGTCTCCTAGATCCTTCTTAAGGCTAACATGTCCCACCTATCAACATAAGTGTCAGTGATCCGATGCAAACCCATGAATTTTTTCGGGGAAGGTGGTGGTGCTGGCTTGGCTATCGGTGGAGGAGGCAAAGCTGGAGCAGATGAACTTGTAACTCGAGTAGGTCTAGGTCTCTTCGGAGGAATGTCTATTAACATATCAGACAATGTCAAACACACAAGGATATAACGGACAAAAATCATGAAATCATCACAAGGATATTATTTCCCCAAAGTATGTAACACACACTGATAAGCATCCAAGCATCATAATAGAAAATATAAATCACAGAAAATAGTCAAAGTGATGTAGTAGACACACTACAATCATCAAAAAGCTACTACAAAGGTGTAAGAATGCTTATATGTCCACACATGTAAAATTTAATTCAATTGCATTTCTAAATACATTATGCCACAATTATGTCCTATTTCACCAATCTAAGTCATGCATTGCAATTCCCCAACCATTTAGATCAACATATAGCTAATATACAATTATATAGAAGCACAACCATAACTACATATAATCATGATTAGCTAATGTCAAAATGTCCAAAATTTCATCCTTCAAGATCACACCCAAAACATCCACCAAAAGACCTAAGCATAGTCATAGCCAAAATGTAGAACAGTTCCATCATCCAATACCAAGGCCAAACTAGCATGATCAATTCTACTAGTTTCACACCTAAATTCATGTTATGAACAAAATATCAGCATTCCCAATCCATAATACAAACTAAAATCACCAGTTCCAACAATTCCTACAAATTAACACATACACAAAAATCACCAATTCAATCAATATCACAATTCAAGAACAAAGAGGTGAAGAAATGTACCAATTCGATGCTTAGGATAATGGATAAACTAAACCCACAAATATTCCTGACCCTATGAACTTGAAATTTTGAAATCCCCAAAGTTTAGGGTTTTGGGTTTCTTGGAGAAATTTGGAAGGTTTTAGGATGTAATTGGGAAGTGGAATGGAAACCGAATGATTCTGGCTAGTTTAAATAGTGATTTCTGGCTGGATTTGGTGGGAGAATGGTGGAGGTGTGGTGGTCGTGGTGGAGGAGCTGTAGAGTTGATTTTAAAAAATTGGGTTCTACCCTTTTTTTCTTATGGCTGCAGTGTTGCGACCGGAGATGGGACAGTTGCGAGTCACGACGAAGAAGTCAACGGACTCACATAAGTCATACGTCCATCTGCTCATGATAGACTTGTCACGAGCCGCAAAAATTTGCTCCTGGGACTTGTCATTTTTGCAAACTTTTTCTAATTTTGATTGTGATTGCAAAAAGACCATCGCGACTCATGATAGGTCCATTGCAACTTACGAAAAACTAGACCTGGGAATTGATATTTTTTTCCAAAACTTCTAATTTTGGTCACGAGCGCAATGGACATGTCGCGACTCGTGGCCAAATTGAACTGGTATTTGGCATATTTTTCCAGATTATTCCTGATTTTTGTCACGCTCGCGACATAGATGTCGCAACTCGCGACACCTTCTTCGCTACTCCTAAAATTTTATACCTATAAGTTCACATTTTCATAAATTAGTTTGGATTTTGGTTGGGATCGCCACAGGCTTATCACGACTTGTGAATAAATGATGTTGGGAGTTGTAAAAAATTCCCTGTTCATTGCGACTCGAGACTTAGTCGTTGCGACTCACGACATAGCCGTTGTGACTCGCGACATACATGGTCTTCCATACTCAGAATAAAATTTCCAAAGTTACCAACTTCCAAGCCTTTCTTCCCTTCTTACAGCCTTCACTCCTTCATCCATCTGGTGTAATGCACTTCAATTGGCTACAAAATCATGGAAAACACACCTGTAAAAGAACAAGGCAAAATAATGAAATTATCGACAAAAACTGAAATTAAAACAACATCAATGCAAAGTCTAGAGTGAAGATCCGAATGATCAAAACCAAATTTATTTAATTTCGCCAGCATGACTTACCTCCCTTCTTGGGTTTACTCACAAATCATATCAAGAAGATCAACATCTTCTCCTTTTTTCAGCACAAAACTTTCGTGGTAAAGTTTCAAACATTGTCAATTTACCTTGAAGGAGTTGTACTTAGCTCGATGTGGGAAAACCTTTACCACTTCAAAAGGACTAATCCACCGCGACCTCAATTTACCTGGAAATAGATGAAGGCGGGATTAAAATAGGAGGACCTTTTGACCTGCGTCAAACTCCTTCCTATTGATCATATTTTCATACAAAGCCTTTGTCTTTTCCTTGTAGATTTTGGCGTTCTCATAGGACTCTCTTTTTATCTCCTCCAACTCTTGCAATTGCAGCTTCCTATGCAAACCGACCTTATCTATATCAAGGTTGAAGTTCTTGATCACCCAATAAGCCGTGTGCTCTATTTCCCCTGGTAAATGGCATGGCTTTCCAAAGATCAACCGATATCGTGACATACTGATCGGTGTCTTATACGTCGTCTTATATGCCCACAAGGCATTATTCAACTGAGAACTCCAATCCTTTCAGTTAGGTTTAACCAATTTTTGAAGAATGGACTTAATTTCCCTATTGGAAAATTTGGCTTGGCCATTGGTTTGAGGGTGATAGGCGGTTTATGTATTGTGTGTGATGCCATACTTATTCAAAAGTGCATCTATTGTTCAATTGCAAAAATAGGTGTCACGGCCACTAATCAAGGCTCGAGGGACCTCAAACCTAGAGAAGATGTTATCTTTCAAGAAATCTGCAACCACATTAGAATCATCAGTCTTAGTGGGTTTTGCTTCAACCCACTTTGATATATAATCAATGGTAAGAAGAATATATGTAAAGCCAAAAGATTTAGGGGAAGGTCCCATAAAGTCAATGCCCCAAACATCAAAGATTTCACAATACAATATAGGCTTTTGAGGCATCTCATTCCTAGAGGAACTATTTCCTACACTCTGACAGTCATCACAAGCTTTACAAAAAAGTGTATGCATGTTTATTCAATGTAGGCCAATAAAAACCACTTTCTACCGCCACATGCATACGAATGACAACAGGTAAGAATTGAATACACTTGATTACCGGGAATACATCTCCTAACAATTTGATTAACATAATGTTTCTTCAAAAAGGGATCATCCCACACATAATACTTAGCATCATTTCTTAGCTTATCATTTTCAGCCTTTGTAAATTGGGGAAGAAATTTACCAACGACAAGAAAATTCACAATGTTGGCATAACACGATTGGAGGTTCCCGATAGTGAACAATTGTTCATCGGGGAACTCCTCCCATATTATTCCCTCATTGGTGACATTAACTCAACTTTTTGGTAAGGAACCAACCGGCTCAAATGATCGGCTACAAGGTTCTCTGTACCTTCTTGTCTCGAGCCTCCAAGTAAAACTCGCTCAAAAGAAAATTCCATCTAATTAATCTCGGCTTAGCCTCTTTCTTTGTCATCAAGTGATGAAGCGCTGCATGGTCAGTGTACACAATAACTTTGGTAACAAGAAAATAAGATCGAAAAATTTCTAAAGAGAATACCACTGCAAGCAAAAAAATCCTGGTGGAGTAGTTCCTTTGGGCCTCGTTGAGAATTATTGGTGCATAGTAAATGGCGTGAGGCAGTCTACCCATTATTTGACCAAGCACTGCTCCACCGGCATAATCACTTATATCACACATGATCTCAAAGGGCATGGACTAATTCGGGGGTTGTATGATAGGGGCCGAGACTAACATTTCTTTCAATAAATTGAAGGCCCCTTTACAACCCTCGTCCACCATAAATTCCACCTCCTTTTGCAATAACTTGCACAAAGGAGATGGAATCTCGAATAAATCCTTGATGAACCAGTGGTAGAATCCGCCATGACCAAGAAAAAAGAGTGCACTTCACGAACATTAGTGGGATAAGGCAAAGTTTGAATTGTGTCTATCTTTGACTTGTCTACCTCAATACCCTTAGAGGAGATAATGTGGCCTGAGACAAAGCCTTGTTCTACCTTAAAATGACATTTCTCAGAATTTAACTTAAGATTAGTATCAATGCAACGCTTAAAACCTTGTGCTAAATTTTCTAAACAATTGTCAAAATAATTACCAGGAACGGTGAAATCATCCATGAATACTTCAACAAAACTTTCAAAAAATTCCAAGAAAATGCTTACCATACACCTTTGGAAAGTAGCGGAGGCATTACATAGCCCAAAAGGCACACGCCGATAAGCAAACGTACCAAAGGGGCATGTGAATATTGTTTTCTCTTGGTCCTCTGGGGAAATGGCCACTTGAAAATAACCCAAGTAAACATCCAAAAATTAATAGTATAGATGACTTGCAAGCTGCTCGAGCATTTGATCAATGAACGGTAATGGGAAGTGATCTTTCTAGGTTACAGTATTTAGCCTTCGGTAGTCAATGCAAACGTGCCACTTGTTTTGACTCGAGTGGGAACCATTTCTTCCTTGTCACTCTCAACTATCGTTACCCCACTCTTCGTTGGCACCACTTGTGTTGGGCTCACCCATTTGCTATCTGAAATCGGATAAATCATCCCTGCTTGAAGCAATTTGAGGATCTCCACCTTTACCACCTCCACTGTAGGTGGGTTTAAATGGAGTTGTGTTTGTTGTACGGGCTTTACATTATCTTCTAACAATATTCGGTGCATGCAAGTGGATGGACTTATACCTTTGATGTCGGCAATAGTCCATCCAATCGCTTCCTTGTTTTCCTTCAAAACCACCATTAGTTTCTCCTCTTGCTCTTGGGTGAGCTTACTCGAAATAATGACTAGGAGTGTTTTTCCTTCCCCAAGAAATGCATACTTAAGCTTACATAGAAATGGTTTAAGTTCAATTACCAGGACTTTCACCATTGATGGAAAGAGTTCCAGTTTCTTAGACTCCTCTAAGGGTAGAGAAGGAGGGTACGAGCTCATCTTTTAGAGCTCATTCAAGTCCTCAAAGTTTTCCTTCAATTTAGAGCTCATAGAATACACATCTTATGCATCTTGACTATTACATTCTAAAGCAAATAACAAGGAATCATCACCACTTAATTGAACAACATCTTGAACAACATCATCAACAACATCTAAAGCATGGAAAGAATATTCTTCATTAGGATACTTCATAGAGTCATTTATGTTAAACTCTATTTTAATCGCATTCCATTGTGAGGGTACCATTATAAACATCAATAATTTTCCTAGAATTTTTCAAAAATGGCCTCCCTAACAAAATCGAAGCGGCGTGTTTATCATACTCCATATCAAGGACATAGAAATCCTCAGGGAATATTAAGGAATCCACCTTAACCAACACATCCTCGACAATACCTTTAAGGTATGCACTAGAACAAACGGCTAATTGGATAAACACCCAGGTTGTATGCAAAGTACCCAAATTGAGGCTTTCATACAAAGAGTAAGGAATCACATTTATGGATGCAGCTAGATCAAACATGACTTTTTCAAAGTGTGTGTTTCCTATCATGTAAGGGACGGTAAACATGCCGGGATCACTACATTTAGGAGGCAACTCCATTTGACACAAAGTGGGGACATGCTCATTTTTCCCTTTCTTTAGCTTATTTTTTGCTCTTTGCTTTCTATTCACAACACATAATTCCTTAAGAAATTTATCTTAACTAGGAATTTGTTCAATGGCATTCAAAAGGGGAATATTTACCTCACATCTACAAAACAATCGTAGATATTCTTGTTGTCTTCCTTCCTCCGTTTGTCATTTAAAGTCTCCGGGAATGGTGGTTTCGGTACATACGGAGGGATCTCTACCATCTTTGCCTTTTTATGAGGAGGGGATGAAAGCTCGGGAAAGGATGTTGATTTGTCAATGGTGATCTCTCTTCTTTCTCCTTTCCCTTCCTCGCTTTGTCATTGTTCACTCTCTCGGCCTCTTCCTCCACTTCCTTCTCAAACACTTCAACCACGGCGCATTCATTTTCAAATATTTCATCCTTCTGGGAAGTGCTAACATTCTTACCACTTATCAAAGTGATAGCACTCGCATTTTATTGGGGGTTAAGCTCTGGTTGAGAAGGAAGTTTCCACAAATCTCGTGAATCCATTCAATTCATGATTTGAGACATTTGGCTCACTTGAGTATCTAGGTTTTTTATGCTAGAGTATGTCTTCTATTGGCGTTTCTTGGCCTTGTCCACACATATGGTCAATTTCCCAATAGCTTGCATGATTTCCTCATTTGACATCCACGGACCTTCACCTTAATTGTGGAGCTTATCACCGAGCCTTTGGTATTGAGGTTGTGATGCCCGATATTGTTGTTGAGGAGGGCGATAAGGTTGAGAATTTTGACCCCCTTGTGCATTCACATATCATATATTTGTATGGACTTGGTTGGCCGCATTGTAAGGTCGATTTAAGTAGCCTCTGCCTCCTTGGCAGCCTTGATACCCTTGATTTTGGTATCCTTGGCCTCCTTGATATCCTATGGCACTCACCACCTCCACATAATCATCTTGCAAAGTAGGACATACATCTGTAGGGTGTGGAGAAGAACAAATCTCACAAGATTTTACATGAGGTTTAGCTCCGGATTGTGTCATCAAAATCTTGACCACAGAAGTGAGGGTCGAGACTCTTTTTTTTTATCAAAAATTGGGCTTTATTAATCAAAACATAAACTAGTACATAGTTTAGGCCATCACTCCTTGCCTTTTACACTAAAACAGTTCCAAGATACACAGAGTTTCTATTCCTGTTACATCTTTGTCCTCCATTTACATTCAGCCTTGATCATTTGAAGCAGCATCTCATTCTCTTGGTTCTTGCCTTGAAGTAGTCTATGGTTTCTCTCAATCCATAATTGGTATAAGGTAGTGGAAATTGTATGCAGTTTACTCCATTTCCTCCTTAGCATAAGCTGGTAAAGCTTCCTCTTCAAACTCCTCAGGTTGCAGGGCCTTCCCAGCTGCATTTGCTGAAATATGTCATTTGTGAAAGGGCACTTAAAGAACAGATGTTCAGCATCCTCCCTTTCAATGTGACAGAAGCAACATAAATCCCCTCCAGGTATGATTTTGAATCTTACCATCCTATCTACAATGGCTAACCTGCCCTTGAAGAGCATCCACAGGAAGTACCTATGCCTAGGTTGTATCTGAGAATGCCACAGTAGCCTTGCCATGTAGTCCTTCTTGTTCCTCCTTTCTGAATGTTATAAGCTCTTCTGATGCTAAAGACTCCTTTTCCTTTCACACATTCATCAATTTGGCCTGCCATTTGATTTTTCAGCATTGTGATTGTTTTCCAGCCCCAGCTGTGTGACTCAGACCCTTTATAGCTGCTGAAAGGCTTTCCCTTGATGTAGTAGGCATGTACCCATTTCACCCACAGAATGTCCTTCTTGGAGCATACATCCCAAATAAGTCTATACAGAGATGCCTTGTTCCATAGAGATGGATCCCTCAGGCCCTAAACTCCAACTTCTTTTGATCTGCACATTGTGTCCCAAGCTACTGCAGTAAATCCTCTTTCTCCCTGTTGTCTCCCCCAGATGAAATTCCTGCACAACTCCACAATCTCCTTGTGAATGCTTTCAGGAAGTTTGAACACACTAGTCCAATAACCTGTGATGCTCAGGAGAACCGTGTTAACCAATTGTACTCTACCAGCATAAGACAAGTTCCTGGAATCACATCTTTTCAGCCTCCCTATGATCTTCTCCAACAAAATGCTGCATGTTGTTGCCTTCCATTGGATTGAGTTCAGTGGAAGGCCCAAATATTGCAGGGGGAATTCTCCTTTTGCAATCTGCAGTATGTCTTGTAACATCTCCTTTTCTTCCTCATTCATGTTTGAGAAGAAAATCTGGGATTTCCCCTCATTGACAGCCAGACCAGTAGTCTTCTTGAAATCCAGCAAAGTCTTTTTCACTCCATGTATGGATTTGTTGTCAGCAGTAGTAAATATGAGTAGATCATCAGCGAAGAGTAGGCTGTGAACTCTCACTTTCTGGCATCTCTGGTGGAAGCCAATTTTTGGCCTTGAACTGTTGGTCTAGCATCCTAGTCAGGTACTCCATACTGAGGACAAATAGTAAGGGAGAGAGGGGGTCCCCTTGCTTTACTCCCTTTTTTCCATCAAAATCTGGAGAGAGGTTTCCATTGATTGAGAGGCTGAAAGATGAAGTGGTGACACATCCTCTGATCCACTGTATGAATAGCCCTAGCATTTTCAATACTTTTATCCACTGGAACAGGAAATACCAGATGATTCTATCAAAGGCCTTTGATATATCAAATTTTATTAGGCAGCTAGGCTTCAGATCACCATGACTGTATTTGTGAATCAGTTCTTGGGTTAAAAGAATGTTGTGGACTATGTTCCTGCCCTTCACAAATGCAGACTGGTTATTTGAGATCAGTGTAGGCATCACCATCCCCAGTCTAGTACATAAGATTTTTGTCACCACCTTGTAAATGATTGAACAACAGGAAATTGGCCTATAATCAGAAGGTTTATGTGGCTGAGGTATTTTTGGGATCAAGCTAATCACTATTTTACTGAAGTGAGTAGGGATTTTGTCACCTTTGAAGTAGCATTGCACTGCTTTAGTTACTCCCTCCCCAATAATGCCCCAAAACTGTTTGAAAAAATTGCTGGAGTAGCCATCATGGCCTGGACCTTTGCTGGATTTAATACTCTTGAGAGCCTGGAGCACCTCCTGCTTTGAGACTGGCCTAATCATTTGGGCTTGCTGTTGTACTAATATGACTGGTCTCCCCTCAACCATTTCTGTATTGATCTTCATGCCAGGTATGTCCTCCTGTCCCATTATACCCTTGAAGAATCTAACAGGTGTTCCTGAATCATCTCTCTTCCTTGAACCAGCCTATCATCAACTGTCAAGGTAACAATATGGTTGGAGTATGTCCTGGTCTTCAGCATTACATAAAATAGGCTTGTTGGTTTATCTCCTTCCTTTAACCACCTAACTTTTGCCCTCTGCTTCAGGAATCTATATTCAGCCTCTGCCATTGTGTTATCCTCATTTCTGCTGTCTGCCTCCTCCTTTTGTTTTTGTAGTGAAGTTGGATGATTATCCAGGTCCTTTTGAACTTTCTCCCATTTCTCTTTAGCAGCTGCAGCTCTTTTCTCAATACCTGAGAATTCATCTTTGTTCAGCCTCCTCAGGGGGTTTTCAAGCATGTGCAGCCTCTGATACAGCCTTCACAGTTGCTTCAAACTTTGGGGATAAGGTCCACATATTAAAGAATTTAAATGGCCTTGATTTCCTCTTCTGGGGCTTTTGTAGTTTCAGAACAAAAGGCATATGATCTGAGGTGCCATTTATCACCACCTGGCATACTGAGTCTGTCAATTGATCCAGCCATGCCCCATTAACCAGAGCTCTATCT
>JAULKM010149508.1:0-17411 GCA_032355605.1 Rubia tinctorum | reverse complement strand
ACCTCCAACAGATAAAAAAATTGATCACTTCTCACTCCTTTGGTGATACTCTGACCTCCCTTAAACACGTTGCAGAAATCATTGTCACCAGTGAACTTGCACCCTCGCGAACATAACTTGCCCAGTGAAATTATGTTATTACCACAACCTAGTACATACTTAACATCAAATAATCTCTTAAAAATGCCATTGTGATTCTTGAAGCCAACATCCTCAATCTTCACCTTCTCACCATTTCCAACAATCACGTGACCAAAATCTCCACCAACCTGCAAAGTTTCAAAAGAATATTTATCGCGACAAATGTGCACATAAGATGCACAATTCAACACCAACTTGAGTATTTCCACTCATTGCTCTTCATCATATAAAAGTCATCATGATCATTTTGAATCACCAATTTTGCGGAGTCATCATTCTCTTCAACCTTCTCTTTGCCTTTCATCTTTCTTAAACTTTTCAAATCCTCCACCATGACTGGACATCTAGATTGGATGTGACCCTTTTCACCACAGTAGAAACACTTAACATTACTGAAGTTTTTCGGTAGAGATCTTATGACATATTCACTCCCATCCATAAAATAATCCCTCCCTTGATTTGGCACCCTTGCACCTGTAGTAGCTACACTTCATTCTCATTGGACATGTTGTTCTTTCATATTTATCTTCTCATTAACAACTTCATCAAACTTAAGAGTGGTCCTCCCAACCAACATATATTGCACAACATGTTTATAAGACAATGACAGAGAAGCTAGTAACAACTATCGACTTCCTCCCCAGTGTTTTGAAGTCGATATACTATTTGACTAAAAGTATTAATATAATCATGAAAATTACCTCCTTCCTCCATCTTCAATGTGTAGAGATGCATCTTCATGCACAACATGTTGGTCGATGATTTTTAAGTAGAACACTCTCCAATTTGTCCCAAATACCCCTTGGTGTCTCATCCCGGATGACACCATATTTGATTTCTGGAGCAAGTGCCAATCAGATCGTACTAATAGCTTTCTTCTTCGTATTAACCAAAGCACGATCATTCATTACTTTAGATTTTTCATCCTCGAGAGCTCTTGATCAAGATTATCCCTCACAAGTACATCTTGCATCGTACTTTGCCACATAGTAAAATTCATCTTTCCATCGAAAAGAGACATCTGAAATCTTGTTTATGACGTCTTTTCAAAATTTTCAAATAACCGCAGCTACAACAAAAACAACAAGAAAAGGGAAAGAAATAACTAAATTTCACAACTTCTGTCCGAAAAATACTGTAATCTTCCATTCCTCAACACTCGATCTCTACCGTTCAGATTTTAAATACAGAAGTTAGGAACGCCCTGTAAAATTTTCAGCCAACTTCAACGATCGGATGTTGAGATAATTCCGATTTACCGAAGTAGCGCCAGGCAATCCAAAAATCTCCTCTTTCACTATATCTTCTTCAATCTAGCTCTGATATCAGTTGTTGGAGATTTTAACCTCGACCTTCACCTTGCCAAGATTAAAAATCGCTTCTTTAATCCCATGAAAAGACACAATCAATAATCAAAAGAACAAACACACGAATTTTACGTGGAAAGCCCAAACCGAGATAAACCACAAGAATAAAATGATTCCAATCCAGTAGAAAATAAAAATAGTTTACAATGTATTTTCTATCTCTTAAAACACAATGTCTCCCCACACTCAAATCTATTCTCTCTAATCAACCACACACTTTCTATCACTCACACATGGTGGCTATAACACAAATATGAGATATTTATACTAAAACTTACCATAACACTAGGTCTAATTCTGTTGGGCCTAACTCTCCCAGTCCTTCTAGAATAAAGACCTATACGTCAATTGTCATTATAATTGGACTTTGAGGAGTATTCCCGACACCATATGTACCAGATGCCCCAACGGTTGTGCCAGATGCAGGGTGATAGTGCCAGATGTACCAGATGCACGGTGATAGTGCCAGATGTACCAGATGCACGGTGATAGTGCCAGATGTACCAAATGCACGGTGATGGTGTCAGATGTACCAAATGAAAAATAGATGCATGGGAGAAGTACCAGACAGGTATACATAAATATCACTAACGGAAATGATGGACAAATCCAATCGAGAAAGGATTTGCAACACAACTAGCATGCAGATTTCAACAAGTCCAACCAGTAAAAGACTTGTAATTGAATAGAAATATTTGAGTAAATTCAAACCGGAAATAATTTACCAGTAAAACGGACTAATTTTAAAATTTTCAATTGAGAAAGAACTTGTCAAACATAGCAACTAGTGCATTCCAATAGAGAAGACATGACAGACGTCTTCTCCAGACTCGCCAACAGATCACCCAAGCTCGGAATTTTTTTCTCTTCTTTCATTTCATCTCGAAATGGAAGATTCAATGAACCATTAGCTCTAAAACCACTTGTTGGGAAATTAATCCCCCTTGCGCAGAATCAAGATGACATAAAAAGAAAGTAAGAAAAGAGAACATAGATTTTAACATGTTCACCAAACGTGTTGGTTACCTCTACTAACAAAAGTATATTTATCTTATTGCCCAAATGGGCCACACAGGTTACAAATGTTAAGAATTACGTCGCACATGACCACCCTGTCAGATTGGAGAATTCTCAGACTTAAACATACGTCTAAGGAAAACTTGCCTTAACTCCCTAACGCTCCTTCTATTTATATGGGTTCAAGTGCATATCAATAGTCTTCTAATTCATGTGTATCTAACTCTTAAGTTTTCAAATTCATGAACCATCTTCTGAGTTACCCATATATAAATTCAAAACCCTTGAATTCCTCATTCGTTAACCTTTTGGAATTTGAAGAAATACCTTACAACTCCAAGATACCATATAATTTACCTTCTGCAAAATGATTCTACAAACCCAAACCAAAATTACCCCTTGAATGGTCAAACTACAAGGATGGCGATGGAGCAGGGGCGGGTGCGGATTGTGGTACCTCTATACCCATGTCCACCTAAAATTTTCATACCCATACCCGCCCCATTACCCATGGCGGGTACAACGCCTCATCGGGTATTATACAAAATCCATACCTGCCCCATCACCCACTTGGGTCTTCCTACCCGCTTCATACACATTGTACTCATCCCACTTATATCTCCAAAAATAACTAAAATCCACTTTTTATAGTGACTTTTATATTATAATTAATAAATGAGAGATTGTCCAAAATGGTAACCACTTTTAATTGAAGTTCACAATTTGGTACCCAATTTTTAAAATTGTTCTGAAAAAGTACCCATTTTTCATGAATGTCCCAAACAGGTACATTTAATCAAAAAATGGGTACCGATTTGGATCAAAATTGTACCACAATGGTACGCACGTTTAACTAAAAAGTACATTTTTGGGACATTAATGAAAAAGTGGGTACCTTTTTAGAACAATTTCAAAAATTGGGTATCAAACTGTGAATTTCACTTAGAAGCGGGTACCATTCTGAACATTTTCTCATTAATAAATGTACGCGAAAATATTATAGATAAGATATGTGCAATATAAATAACTAATAATTTATTTTATATTAATTTAGCAGATATATAGCGGTGTTTAGTGGGACGGGACAGACGGAGATGAGGCGGGTGTGAACTAATATCCATGTTCGAACCACTATCCATGATGAATATGATTTTCATACTCATACCCACCTCACCCTACCAAAACTACCTCAATACCCGACCCATTAGGACGGATGCGGGACGGACTTGCCACCCGCTGCCATCACTAGTCAAACTCATGTTTATAATATTTTATTTATAATATTTTAGTAGAATATCAACTCCTGGACATGTTGAAGAAGTAAGAAGATGATCAACATCAAAAATGAATGGCAGCCAAGTCTTCGATGGTCATTTCATAATAACCACCCAAATTCATACATTTATCAAATTAACCACTCTACTGCTACAAATTTCAATGTCTCTTACGCTATGGAAAAGCCACAGAAGATGCCGCTGCTCCATTCCCAGATAGAAACCTTGCAATTAATTACTTCAGATTGTGTTTCACGAGAAAACCTGCTGAATCTGTCCCCTGTTTGGTCTCTTTTCTTGCAAAACTGCCCACGGAAAGAAAGAAACAAGACCCAAAAGTCTTTCTTGAAATATACCTTCCGTTTCCCTTTTTGGTGTAGAGTCTAATGATTGTTGCCACTTTACCGCCCCTTCACGCCTGTTCACCGCGGTGAAGATACCCCTTTACGCCCCACCAGATCATGTCCCGAAGGTCCTTTTGACCCCGAGATATGGGGGTCGCGTATTGTGCTTCAATTCGAGGTCCAGCTCGAGAGGTAGTAGGAGAAAAGAGGGGCTGTTTGGGATTGTTTGGGGGGATTATGAGGGTGATGGGATGGAGTTTTGGAGGAAATTGAGTAGGGGTTTGGGGTGCTTCCCTGTAGGTCCCAAGGAGAAGGGGAAGAAGAAAATGGAGGTGGAATCTGATAATGGAGGTGAGGATTTCTTTGATGCGACCGCGGCTGAGGCCAAAGTGCAGCCCCAGCACTTGGTTGTCATGGTCAATGGCCTTGCTGGAAGGTAAAGTTTGTAACTTTCTACTTTGTTTTCAAATGATGCATGCAATCAGTTTGGATGACATTACTGATTTGGAGTTCTTGCATCACATTACACTTTTGCATGCCTCTATCTCTACGGGTATAGGTAAGGTTTGCTTACATTTTACCCTCCCGGCTGCTTTTGCTTGGGATATTAGTTTGGTTTCAGAGCAATCTGGCCATGTTAGAAGAAGCAACTCTTGGATGAAGTGCAGAAAAATCAAAGGAATGCTGTTTCCTGCCTTGTTTTTATCCTCAATGAAAGAGTTCAGTTACATGCAACAACTTAGAACAGTTTCAGGAATCCTAGGCTCATATCTTTCTGATGACAAATGGGGACAATCTTCACATTTTCATAGGTCTTGAAACCAATTGAGATGTTGAATATAACTGGTTTTTGACTTAATTTTGCATTGTGAAGATGACACTTAGAACAACTGATGTCACTTACCACATTGAGACCTTACTAGCTTTTATGATTATCTTCTCGTCATCAAAATTCTTTAATTTCACAGCAGTTTCTGCATGAAGTGAAGTCTGTGTCGGAGTATCTCTGGAATGATGTTGAATGCAATGCAACCTCATTTGTCATGCTTCTGTGCCTAGTTGTGTATTATATACATATATTGTGACCTTTAGCTGTTCTGCCAACTCTTATAAAACTCCTGTTTTTTTTTCTTCTAGTTCTGCGGATTGGAGATATGCTGCCGAGCAGTTTGTGAAAAGGCTTCCTGATAAAGTTATCGTTCATCGTAGGTCAACCCTTCAGAAAATATTTATTGTTGAGCTGTCTTCAATTCTCATTCACAGTTTAAGTATTTTAGATGTTCTGAAATTATTTGACTTCTTTATGACCCGGTGCTTACTGTTCTTGATTAATTGTGATTTTTCCAGTATCAATTGCTGTGCCATGGACTTTCAAGATGAAATGCTACATAATTTTTGTGTTATTTTCTTGATTTAAATATCGGACTATCAAGACGGTAGCTTGCTGATATGTGAAAAGAGTGTGTTGATTCAATTATTTAGCTCCTCTGATTAATTGTTCTCTCCAGGACGTCGTGAGAATAGTGCTATTTTTAGAATTTGACCTCGAAGAATGATGGTTGGCTGTAAGAAGAATACCTTGTTTTTGAATTCTAACCAGAAATATTTATGGTTTTCTTCTACCAGGAAGTGAATGCAATAGGATGAAGCTGACATTTGATGGGGTTGATTTGATGGGTGAGAGGCTAGCTGAAGAGGTATTTTGCTACATTTTCTTGATTCTCTTGTGTCT
Source organism: Rubia tinctorum (assembly GCA_032355605.1). Lineage (NCBI taxonomy): Eukaryota > Viridiplantae > Streptophyta > Magnoliopsida > Gentianales > Rubiaceae > Rubia > Rubia tinctorum. Next base: position 11,536 of record JAULKM010149508.1, on the reverse strand, counting down.
ATCTAATTCCAATTTTAGTTATGCCAGTTGCAAAAGAGCCTAATTGGCACATCATTTCTTGGCATTTACACATTTCGTCTCATATAGTGCAGGTGGTTAATGTTGTAAAAAACTGGCCCGGCTTATGCAAGATCTCTTTTGTTGGCCACTCGTTGGGTGGCCTTATTGCGCGATATGCTATTGGAAGATTGTATGAAATCTCTACTAGTGTGGAAATTGTTGACCAAACTAAATATTCTTCAGGTGGGGAAGCTAATAATTCTGGAAAATTCCTCGAGCACCATCATGAAGTAAAGATATCCGGGCTTGAACCAATGAATTTCATAACCCTGGCAACCCCTCATTTGGGATCAAGAGGACATAAACAGGTCATCTTCTTAAACACATATTTTTACTCCTGTCTGTGGAATAACTTCTTCATAGTTGTTTAAATTATAGTATTATTTAGGCTGCTGCATTGATTTTATTGTAACATCAGTTGTGGCTTCTGTTCCCTGTACCAACTCTAAGCCTCTTAGGTTAGAAATTTTGCATCTGAAGCATAGTAATGTTCCTAATATCTTTGTGTCGCTGCTCGCAAAATTTGCATATTTTCATGCCTCAGAGTGTTTTTAGCATTCTGGAGTCTAGCTTTGGTACTAGAAGTTGTCATTCTGGAGTTTTTTAAATTGGAGCCTTTCTCTTGATTTTTCCTTGTTTCTGCTTCCTCAGCTACCAATCCTTTGTGGCCTCCCTTTTTTAGAGAAAAGTGCTCCTCAAACTGCCCACTGGATTGCTGGGAGATCTGGGAAACATTTGTTCCTCACTGATAATGACGATGAACAACCTCCTTTGCTCCTTCGGATGGTTAACGATTCAGATGACCTCAAATTTATGTCTGTATTGTATTTACTATGCATTGTTCCTGATATGAACAAGAGTAAAGGGTGAGTTGTAGACTTTTTAACTTTATTGTGCATGCAGGTCAGCTCTAAGCTCTTTCAAGCGTCGTGTGACATATGCTAATGCTAATTATGACCGTATCCTTCATTGAATTTCACATTTTTTTGCCACTTGAGGCTTTAAGGATGATGCTAGAATGAAAGTTATCTGTTAATGTTTTCAGTTTTTACCTTGATTGATTATTAAGACATCGTTGGCTGGAGAACGTCATCAATCCGCCGCCAAAATGAACTCCCAAAGGTGCTTTGGTTGTAATTTTTACTCAATTGACTTGAGTATCTTGCACATTCTCTTATATCATATTCATTGACTAATACTTATCATTCTGTAGTCCAAACTGCTTGTGAATGATGAGAAGTACCCTCATATTGTACATGTTGATGAAGAAAAAGCTGGATCAGATAACAGCAAAACACCGTCTGTTCTAACCGAGGTGATCGACTTCGAAGGTATTCTGCCTAGTTCTGTTGACAATTGCTCTTTTCTTAAAGGAACTCTTCGTCCTTTACAGTCTTTAGTTGTGCCTATGCTTAAATTTTTCCATACACAATTTGAAGGGAGAACATATGTTTCTTGAAATACAGGGTTATATCTTGTTTTCGGTCTTCTGGGGTACTCTAAGACTTGAGTAGGTAAATTATGATGAGAGGCTTGGGATTTTGGAAGGTTTAGGGATTTTAGACCTTAGTTTTTAAAGCTATGCCTAGGCTCAGGGTTTTGCGCCTAGATCACCCGAGGCAACATGATTCTGAAGGTGACTCAGGTGCAGAGGTGAGATTGGTGCTCTTTGTAAGAACTTAATCGGCCAACTATACAAGTTTATAGAAATTTCTTTTAACTGGACAGAGTTACCATGCAGCTACTTTCGAAAGATAACTAAGGGGTTCCCAATTCTGTCAAAGGCACCTCTTTAGTTGCAACACTCCTGAAAATGAAAGTGCACCTATTCAGTGCTGGTGACTTTTCAGTTCCTCGGCCCTTGCAGTTACTCAAGTAAATCGGCCTCTTTAAAATATGATATTTTGATAAAAATATTCAACATATAGTGCTATTTATAGGTTCGCGTGAACATTATATCTAGATTATGTCGTTGAGGTTTCCATTCTTTTGCTTTTTTTTTCCTTTCATAGTTATCTACTTGGTATGTTCATTGCGTTTTCGAAGATGTATCGGAGACCTATATCTATAAGTTATTCGTACGATTTCTAATCCACATATACAAGATAGTAAAATAAGTGCATGCACCTCAGATATGTGAAACACAACCTCTCCTTGTGCTTTGGCTTTTTGGGACAGTGTTTCTTAATTGAGAAGGGGAGGATACTGTGTTCAATTCTTGTTTTTCAAAGGATTGAGAAAAGTGACCAAAAGAGCATTATGTTTCTGTAGATTTAGATGGTGATTCTTCAATTTTGTTGATTTAAACGGTTAAATGTGACAGCTAAGAGTTGTTAATGCTGGTCTCTCAGGGCTTTTAAATGATAAATTGTTTTAAAAAACGATGTTTTTGGTGAATATAAGTGCAATGATAAGTTTTACTTTCGCACAGTTATCTGTTTTTGAATCTGATGAGTATGTAATGTATGCGCAGAGGAGATGATAAGAGGCCTTACTCAAGTACCCTGGGAACGAATTGATGTTAGCTTTCAGAAAAGCAAGCAGCGATATGTTGCACATAATACTATCCAGGCAAGACTATAAACCTGATTCTTACTGATGGTGGTATACAGTAGTAGCTGCTCTCACTTAGAGTGTGCCAGCTTTAGATGCTTATTCATATATTAGGCTTCTTAAAGCTTGTTTGATAGCTCCTAATTAAGTGATAAGAAACATTATGATTGGACTATTATACCCGTAAGTCTTCTCGTCTTCATTTACTCTATTTTCTTACATTCTCTCTAGCTTTCTTCACCATGTATATTCTTTAGCATCTACAACAAGTAGTTAGATATCTTCCGTTTCATGCTCCTGGCCTCATTTTATATTTTTAACTGCTTGACCTGTTTATAAAGGAAGTGTGTACTAGGCTGGTGTAAAATATTAAGGCCTAAGCGCGATTACTTTGTCATCCCTGGCACCTCATAGTCATTAGTCTGCATTTTAACTGAGCGATCTTTGATAACCTTTTTTCAAAAGTCTGCTCTTTAAAGGACTCCAGACTGTAGTTATAGCATAGTTCGATTTCCACTGATAACTTTTCTTTTAGCCAGCTGTAAAGATTAGGCCCTTCAGGGACAAGAAAGCATACGATATAATTACTCTAGGGTGATGTAGAAATTTAATTGTTTCTTCTTTTTTATGGTTAAAAATAGAATGGTGTATACCTAGTCAAATAATTGTCACTGCCATCGTTACTGAAAGCATGCTACCAATATCCACAAATTTGTGGTGTCTTGCATAGCTGATCTTCTTTCCAAATACTAGATCACTTTTCTGATAACTCAGCATTCATTTGTGGATATTCATAAAATGATGAAAAATTGAGCATGCAATGTCAACCTTAAGAATGTTATAGATGAAAACTTTATATATTTGTGCATTTACGTAACTCTTGTGCACAATTGAGACATGTTGGCTCTGGTGTAGGTCAACCGGTATTGGATGAACTCTGATGGTGCCGATGTGGTTCAACATGTGATAGACAACTTTCGTGTCTAACATACCTGGTGATGCTTTTTTCTCTTCCTGCGTAAGCACTGAAATTCTGCTGCTGCTTATTCCAGTGACGGGTTGGATTGATTATCACTAGTGCGTTATGCTCAGGTTTTGCACATATGAGTAGTTTCTTTTGTAAATAACGACTTAGTTTATGGAACAAGATTTCAGACGCCATCTTTTAGTCCCTTCTGCTAGCAACTATTTGGAATTTGTGGTCAGTTTCAAAGTTTCGTTTGCCATGTATTATCTTTGCCGAGAGCCCAAAAACCCCCCTGAATGATCTGTGAGAAATATTTGCTCTTTTCGTCGGTATGTGATGGTTTATGATTGCAATCGTCAGAACCAGTACTAAACCCGGACTAGCTATTTAAATGCTTTGTAGTCCACATGTAGCCCTGTTTAGTTCTCCATTGAATACGGGCCACAGTTTGCCACTGTGCGTTGGAATGATGTTGAGAAACCCGAATGTGGTTTTATTGATTGTTAATTTGTTGCACATCTTACCAGTCTCTAGCAAAATTATTACAGTGGAACTCCTCCAAAGTCAACTGTAATTCTTAATAAATTTGATTGGATCTGATAGAGAGGGACAGCTACCAGCATTTTAGAATAAAAGCTTAGTAGTTCCGGCAATCTTGCTTGTGGCCAGTGCTCTGTTAACTATGTGATGATATAGGTGAATACTGTTGTTTGACTTCATTTCACGAGGCTCAAGACCAAGAAAATAATGCAGAGATCCCAGGTCCTTAATGGAAAACTCTTGATCAGTACAAGTGATAAACTGACGAATGGCAGTAGAGTCATTCTCCGCAAGGATGATATCATTAACATAGACCAACAGGTAAAGTAGAGTGGTATCACGAGAGAAGATAAAAAGAGATGTGTCAGCCATGCTGCAAACAAAACCAAGGTCCTGAAGATAGGTACTAAACTTGTCAAACTATGCACGACCCCTAACTTAAGCCCATAAATGGCTTTACTCAAGCGGCAAACATAATCAGGGTGGACCAAATTCTTGTAACCAACCGATTGAGCCATGTAAACTGAAACATCAAGAACAACGTTTAGAAAGGCATTCTTGACATCAAGCTAGTGAAGAGGCCATTTCCGCATAGTGGCAATAGTGAGAACAGTACGGACCGTCGAGACTTTAACCATATGACTAAACGTGTGATCAAAATCTAAACTAGGGATTTGAGAGTACCCCTGAGCAAAAGGACGAGCCTTTTGACGATCCACAGAACCATCCGACTGGTACTTTAGACAAAACACTCATTTGGGGCCAACGATATTAACATTAGAAGAACGAGGGACCAAATCCCAAGTGTGGTGATGACGAAGAGCATCCATTTCAGCATCAATGACAGCCACCCATTTCTGGTCACAAAGAGCAGCACATAATCCTCGGGCTCAGATTCAACAAGAAGAGCAGTAAGAAGACCAGTGACAACATAATCATCGAACTGGCGAGGCTGTCTCGTGCCATTACGAGCTCGAGTGACCATAGGATGGGAACGAGTAGGAGAAGGATTGGGAGAGTCATTATATGCAAGCATAGAGCCGGAGAAATTTGAAGAACTGGAATCTCCAGTAGAGGAGAAACTGGTGTTTGAGGAGTAGCCGGTGGTGACCCAGAAAGCGTTGGTGGAGGGACCGAAATTTGAGGATCTGAACCAGGAGAGCAAATAGAGCACGGGGCCGGCGAGGATGGTGATGAAACCACTGGTGGAGAGTTAGGGACCGATGGATCAAGGAAGGAAGAGATATACAGTGAAGAAAATTGAGAGGTAGGCAATGCAATAGTAGATAAGGGGAAGCATGACTCATCGAAGCGAGCATGCCGAGAAATATAGACCTGGCCAGTGGTGGTATCCAAGCACAAAAAACTTTTGTACTGTGAACTTTAGCCAATGAACACACAAGGGAGACTCCGTGACGACAATTTATGCTCGGCATAAAGGCGAACAAAGAGATAGACTCGACAACCAAAGGGATGAAAGTTGGAGTAAATAGGCGCCCAATCAAAATATACCATTCTGAAGTAACAACCGTTGGTTCAATCTGCAAGGATGACTAAAATTGCTGGGCAAGATGAGTGGAGTAGGATGGTCAAGGGACAAGACGGAAGCAACGGAAAGTAACATGACCCAATTCGCCACACCATTGGCAATGAAGAGGAGAACTAGATCAACGACAATCACGAACAGGAGTAGAAGGCTGCCAAGGAATTCGGCCACCACGGCAACCGGAAAACTGACCACCCGAGCGGGTCCCTCATGCAAATGATCAGAGATGCAGAAATGATGAAAACGGCTGGTCCAGCCCCCTGAACTTGTGTGCCCTAGAGATTAGTCAGAAAAGTCTCGTGGTCCTTGGCTTAGGCAACAACATCAATGTAAAGAGGAGTTGGTGAAACATGAACAAGAAGAGCGCTGGAATCTTCAAACTCGGCACCAATGGTCATCACAAACCATAGAAACTGATCTTCATTTGAGACCGGGGCACCCATAGAAGAGAGTTGCTCAAAAATGGATGTAAGTTTGAGATAAAGATCGTGAACAATACCCGTTTTGCAAATGTTGAGAGCTTAAACACGAAGAGACATAATCGAAGACTTTCTTCGATTATTCTAAACGGAGGAAAGTTTGTCCCAGATCTGCTTTGAGGTTTCACAACCCTAAATATCACCCATAACAGCCATAGTGAGAGAGGAGAAGAGAAGACTGCAAATCCGCTGATCTTCGACCAACCAAGATTCATATTTAGCCAAAGAAGATTCATATGCAGCTTGCAGATCCACCTTGGAAGAGCCGGACACCGGAGACGCGGTAATGGTATAGTTCATCGGAGTTGAATCCGGCAGAAATGGAACTGGTGGGCAAGGAGTCGAGTTATTCAAATGACCGAACAAACCTTGGGGCTTAAGGACGTGGAGCACCTGGTTTTTCCACAACAAATAATTGGTTGAGTCAAGCTTTACGGGCATCATGTGAATGAAGGTGTTGTAAGAAAACTTTCTGCCGACCATGGTGAATGAAAAACGTAGCATCTTTCGAAAGGAAGAAAATGAAGGAGACTTACAAAAGGAAAAAAAGGGACGTATAAGAGAGGCGTATGAAAGGCTGTAAAGTTGGATAAAAGGGATACTGGAAAGGTGAGGAAAAAGGAGGAAAAAAGGAAGCAGAAATTGTTGACTTATGAAAAAAGGAAAATGGGGTCAGAAAGTGAGTAGAAGTGTGGTCAGAAAGTGAGCAAAAGGTGAGAAAATAGTGAGAAAAGTGAGGGGAGGCAACCAATGCAAGAAAAAAAAGGAGAGAAAATAAGCCAATGCGGCAGCTGGTTGAAGAATTGAAAGATTTAAGGATGATACCATAATAAGTGATAAAACCCTAGTCAATTAGGGTTGTAGAATTCATGGTATATATATATGTGTGTGTGTGTGTCATGAGGGTACACGAGTAAATACACAAATAACTTATAACTACAGAAACTAAATATCTAATATTCTAACATTGACACACATAAGGAAACAATGTTTTAAATAAAGGTGAGCCAGACGAGTACTCCGGCCTAACCTCCTCACTACTCCATCCGTTCCAACTGAAATTGCACTCTTACTTTTTGACTATATTTCCTATTAAATTTGACCGCATATTTAAATAGATATATAAACAACAATATTATTGTATATGATATTGTTCAATTCGTCGTAACAAATAGTTTCTAAATATCAAGTTTTTAGTTGTTATTATATGTAGGTAAAAATAATAACGGTCAAACATGTTTCTTGAATAACGTGCTAATGATTATGATGCAATTTCATCTGGGACAGAGGGAGTAGGTAAAGATGTCATTTCGGGATGTCACATGAGGGCTAAAATAGCAGATGGAATGCGATTAAGATAGAGCACATGCTGATCGAACTTGACGATGTGGAGGGACACAACCTGTTCATTTACTGGGAGACCGCGGGTATAGTGAAACGACTTCTCAGATTGTAGGTGATGGTGAAGCAGAACGACAGTGCGGGGAAGATGTGTAAGAAATTGATGTCAGATTATGCCAGCGCGACGAGATTCGTGGATACTTATCACATGGCTATGACTAAGTTTAAAGGAGATACTCCCTCCATTTCTCTATTTGTGGCACACTTACCTTATTGGGATTTTTTAAAATGACACACTTTCCATTTTTGGCACGATTCCTTCAATTTCAACCACTCATTCTACTTTTTACTCTCCACATTCAATTTCATCCATTCATTTTCTTCACCTAAATTCAAGCACATGTGCCTATGGTGCCACAAATAGAGAAACAAAGGGAGTATTCAGCTCCGATTTTAATATTTGGAATTTTGCAGGCAAAGAAATGGAAGAACGAAAAAAGTTTGTAGAACTGTTTTTCCCATTCTTTTTAAAATCTCATAATATCATAATTTTACTGAGTGCTAGACTATTTTTTTCTAATCATAATTTACAAATTTTTGATCATATAATATCATTATATCATTTGGATTTCTTAGATTCAACTTAGTTTTGTGATGTTGAAATTTAGCTTTTCATAGTTTCATTATGTCATATGGATCTTTTTCTTTATTTGGCGTCAGAGGTGGTGGTCGAGTATGTCATACTCGACGACAACCGCACAGTGGAAGTCACAACCACCACTAGGGTTTATAGTCTGATTTATGTTCGATTTATATTCGATTATGAGTTTTTGTGCTTGATATATGTTCGATCATATTTAATTATGAGTTTTTTGTGTTAATTTATGTTTGATTTTAGGTTTTAGTACTTGAAATTTATTTGCTGATCCTTGGAGTTTATTTTTTATATTTATCTAATATTCTAGCGACGATGATGACCGTACCTAATGTCAACCAATGATTTGACCAGATAGAGTGAATTTGACGTGTCTGCTTTGAAAGTTTTGTGGTCAAAAGTGGTCAGTAGTTTTGAAAGATATAGTTAAATGAAAATTTGCAAATTAACATAATGATAAAACCTAAAATTAATTTTTAAATTTTCAACCTTTAGTAATTTTTTTTTACCTTGGTCTATAGGGTACCAGCTAGGTATGGTATATAGGGATGGCAGTGGGGCAAATTTTGTTGGAGCCCCGCTAGCATCAACCCTAGTGGGCGGGGATGAAGGTAGTATTGATGAGGATGGGGTGGGAATGAAGATGAAATTGGTTCCCGCCATAGTTATTGGATCGGTTATGGATATTAGTTCACATTTACCTCACTCCTGACCCGCCTCATCAGATCTTCTATTTACCCATTAATTTTGATATAATAAATAATTAATTATCTATCACTGAACGAATTCTACATGTAACTTTTTTCATATTGGTAATTAATATTTCAAAATTAAAATTAGTTTAATGAAGCATATTTAAGGTATGTGTAGAGATTTAAGTGGGACAGATATGGTGAGTTTGAAGCGAGTATAAGGAACTAATTGGGTGGTAAGGTTGGGGTAGATTTTATATGAATCTCGATGTCGTAGGGATGTATTTTAATATTGTACCCATCATGAATGATGGGACTAAAATGAGTATAAAATATTAGGGTTAATGGGTACAAAGAGACCATAATTCACACTGCGCTCGCTATGTTGTCATCCTTAATGATACTTTTTCAACAAAGTGGTTGCAGTCATCACATAAGAAGACTCTAAAGAGTACAAAATTAAATAGCAAATATCTTATGGCTATAATGAAAAAATAAAATAAGAAATTCAACTGGTGTAGTGATTTATTTCAATTGTTGCCCGACCTGCTCTAGTTGGCCTGACCTAACTCGACCCATTTGTAAACCCTAATCCGACCCAATTATAAATTGGGTGGACTGAATATAACTTGAAACAGTAGCCGATGAGATAACTTTCTCTCCTTCACCGAAGAGTTGCACCTCTCGCACAATAGGATGTGATTTAAGCCTTCATCATTAACATGTGGCACCGTTAAACTCAGTGTTTTTCACCAAAGGCAGCAACTCCAGATTATGTGGAAAGCCTCCTCACATCACCTTTTTCTCCAACATGCAACAAAATATTCCAAATTAATAGGATTCAAGGCGACCCACCTAAACCACAACCTAAAATCTGTCAATTCTCACGATCACTTGACCATCGATAGAAAGCAGCACCTTATATGGTCTGCATCACCATCAGATTTTCAACATATTGGGATACTTACTTGGATTGGAGGTGGTTTTGAGTGAGAGGGCCTCATTCACAGACCACCGCTAGAGGTTACAAAATTATTTCTCCGTTCAACGGTAGAACGCTGCCAACAAGCCACCAAATGGCACAGAGCCTTCACAAAACAATTTATAAATCAAATCTAAAAGGAAAAACAAGAAATGAAAAAAGGAATAAAAAGATGAATGGATATGGTAAACAAAAAGGAGGGAGAAAGAAAACAAGGTCCGCTCATCCTTCCCCATTTGTTATTCTGTGGAGGGGATAAGAAGGAGTCTAGTTTGAAAGAGACTAAACATATGGGCAACCTCTGGTTCCTTGCATGTGCCAACATGACCCATAGTCATTTGAAAGTTCTCATACAATCCTTGACTGATATTAACTTGAGAAACTTAAACCCTGAGACCCATAACCGACTTTAACCTCAAAACTTCCGGAAAAGACCACATGTAAATACATAATGCCTTGGAAACTCCTAATTTGCATGAAATCCACACAAATACCTTTCTATTCCACCAACTCCATTTAAAACCACATCACCGTACACACCACCACTCACGCCCAAACCATCACCACCCTTATCCAACCACCCTCAACGCCTCATCTCGGCCACGGTCACCTACACCACTGCCCACATACCTTCCTAGTCTACCACCGTTCCCATACATGAATACAAAATGGGGCAAACGACAAAAACAAGTGGTATTGCGAATTCCATGAGGGCTAGCTGGATGTTGTGCTGCACTTGGAGATCATGAACATTCACGACTGCAACAATCGCAAGGGCTATGAATAACAAAACAAGCCCTGATTTAGGTTTTCAGGAAACCTGTGTGGCTTTCCAAACGAGATGCACGAGGAGATCATGAACATTAACGATTGTAACAATTTCGAGGGATATGTACTACAGTACAAGCTCCAATTTGGACTCTAGGGAAAACTGGGTGCGCAAATTGAAGCTTGATATATGTTTTTCTTTATGTTGACATTTTTTTGCCAGATTCCTTCGATTTCTTCCACCCATTTAAATTTTAACTTTCTAAATTCAATTTCATCTATTCATTTTATTCTTCTAAATCCGAATAGGTGCCTTATAAAGAGGAAGAGAGGGAGTATAAAAGTCTTTATTAAACTTCAAAAAGATAAACAAAAGGAGTGATAAACTTAGATAAAGGAAAAAATTATTGTCAAAAGCGGATGTACTATAGTGGAATGTATAATCAGAGACAAGTCATGAGATGAAATCCTCATTTTTAAAATAATCCAATTACTAGATGGTAAAGTTTTGAGAAAAATCGTCTTTCCATAGGCATATATGGAAAGACGGAGTTGATTTGGAATTATAGAAAGTTAAAAGATTTTAGTTGCAATATTAAAAATTTATTATGTAAGATATGGAGTGATAGGTTTATGACTCGATTAATTCCACCCAAAAGTTTTATTTTGATTTCTTCAAATTTACAGTTTAAACCTTGGTCTTTCCATTACTTATGGAAAGACCGTTTTTCAAGAGACGAACTTCTACTAGATTAGGATATTTATTTTTAATGATACGTTTTAATGGGATATAAACAATTGAGTGCGTATCTTGAAAGACGGTCTTTCCATAAGTCATTGAAAGACGGTCTTTCCACAAGTCATGGAAAGACCAAAGTTTAAAGTGTAAATTAGAAGAAATGAAGATAAAATTTTTGGGTTGCATGAACCGGGTTATAAACTTTATAACTACT